>JAVQKG010385752.1:0-15537 GCA_036025885.1 Hypseleotris bucephala | reverse complement strand
CAAGTTGAAATGATATTGTAGTGCTAATCTGCTTATGATAAACCAAAAAAAAAAGCAAAATTTCAGAGCATACCAGTCTCTGAATGTTACATTTATGTAATAGGCACCTGTTTTTTTTTTACATTTTAAGAGTTAACAGTCAACCTGCTAAATTGGCCCTGCTAAAATGTCATGTTGTTTAGACAAGTGTTAAAGAATGCAGTTCAAGTAGGAAACATTTCAAAATGATTAACTTTAGCATTTATTTGTGGATGAAGGACCTTTACAGTACATTTGAGACAGTGACACTTAGAAGTAAGTGTTTTGACCTGGTTTAGCTCTACAAACCTGATCCCAACATAACTGATATATTTTTTTACACTGTATGTTATTGACTGCAATTTTTTAAATGCATTCTGAACACTAAGAACTTCGATAGTTACCTGATTCAGGCCGCAACTTCAAGTGATACTGTAGAGCTAATCCGCTTATGATACTTGAAAAATCAAAAGAAACTTCACCTCCTTAACTGTGCCTACCAGCCGGTCAATACAACATTGATTTAATAGGCTCTACTGCCTCGCTCCCATTACTCCTGCTGTACCCTTGAACAATCTTTGACATCTGCTTGAGTTTTACTGAGAACTATGTTGCAGTAGCAATATCAATGGCTATGGTAAGACCAGACAGTTTCTTGGTCTCCAAATTTGAGTCCAGCAAATGCCATTAGTGGCTCAGATAGCATTGCCATAATATGAGTTATAAACTAAAACATAAATGAAGATAACTACCTGATTTTAGCTGTACAATCAAATAATACGGTACTACTAATTCTCTTAAGATACTCAAGAAATCAAAGGTAACTTCTCCTTCTTAACTGTGCATACCAGCATGCTGCAGCTCAATACAACCTAGCTTTAATAGGCCCCAGTCCTTTTCACCCATTACTCCAGCTCTACCATTCTTTCCGCAATAACCAGCCCTTTGGATTCAAGACAGCTCTCTTCCTCTCCTATAACGGGCTCATATGCGCAAGGAATAACTCAGTCTTATTGGAGCTTCCTTGGCAGGTCTTACAACCCCCTTAGGGCCTTTTAATAGACAATGACATCATGGGTTTAAACACAAGGGGAGGTGATGTTATGTTTGATGATGTCATGGTGCCTGGGCGATGGTGTGAAAACTACTGCTGGTAAAAAAGTGAAACTAATAATACAATAATACAAATACAATTCTGACACAAATAAAATGCATCATATCAACAGCATTTGGGGCTTTTGGGGAATACCAGTGTTTATAATTTTTTGTCTGCTTGTTCCATCTGGAGGTTGCAGGTGCACAGAACCCAACCCAGCAAAACATGGGCTTAAGACTTGAGAAAGGCTAGTTAGTCCTGGACCTGACATAGACACATACAATACAGACATAAAAAAAACAAAAAGCTTTGCCAATCTTATACAAAGCGTTCCCTTTTTAAAGAATTAGGGCCTAACTGGTGACCACTACAAATGCCACTTTCTACAAGGATCTGGCTTGTCAAGATAATGATGAAGGTTACCTTGAAAGCTGCACTCCACGAGATAAAAATGCATCATGAGCATGGATCGTAAAAACCAAAAAGAATGTCTGTATCATTTCATGTGCCGCCTCTTTGCAAATGCCAGGCCACATCTCGAGCCTTATCAATTATTGAGCAGATTGGCCTGTAGAGGTTGAGAGGTAGAGTACAGCGCTGGCAAAAACATGGGAGGGGAATATCTGATTATGCTGGTGGGGCTACACAGCAGGAGACCCTGCACTGCAAAACAACAGCCACCTCCACAAGTGACTTCATCTTGTCCTCATACATAAAGCATAGGGAGCTTAAACATTAGGCAAACAACAAAAATCTCAACACCTACACAGATTCTGCAGTCATATGTTAAAACGTTGTAAAATATAAAGCCATGTACATAAAGATTAAACTAACCTGCAGTGGACAGAGATTGGTCCGTCTTGTCCAAACTGTTCCTTGGTTTTATGCACTTGGCCAATGAAATCAATGAAGCCCTCTCCAGATTTGGGGACACCTTGCTCCGGCCAATCAGTGAACTGGAACTGCCTAACTGTCCTTGATTGCCCATCCTGCAAAAGAAATGAGAGGAAAGGGGTTAGTATATTAAATTTAATAATACATGAACAAAATGTACAAAGAGTAGAGCTTGTTGCCCATTAACTAGAAGGCTGGTGGTTCGGTTCTGCCCAGTCCATACTGCCACTGTATAACTGGGCAAGACACTTCACCCAACATGCTTATGGGTGAAGTGTCTTACAGTTGAATGTGTTTTACAGTAGTGATTGTGATAGTGTGACATTGGAGAGCCCATAGATGCAACCACTGCTCTCTCCGTCTGCCCCAAGGCAACTGTGGCAACCGACGTGTGGCTTACCACCACATAATGCACCCAACTGTAAAGCACTGTATAATGTATACTATGATTATTAACAGAACAAAACAAAACATCTCTTTTTTCATTTACCTTCCACAAGTATTTGTCAATGCTATCACTGCTGTGTGTTTGCGAGAAGGAGGCATGAGTTAAAGCTAATCAATAGTGTATCTGCCACGACAAGCGTCTTCTCCCAGACACCATGTTGAATAGGATAATCCTGCTATTGGATCGATAGTGCTACCTGATGGATGAGTGGAAAGAGTGAACGAAGGAGCGCAAGAAGAAGACAGCACTAACAGAGCGATAGAGAGAAGGGATGATTCAAGTCGAAAACAAACCCTTTGACAGACTAACGGCAGAGGAGGCAAAATGTCAGTCGGAGCAATTTATTTGTGTATTGATATCATTTCACTGTGGAGATAGAAGCATTTGCTTAGAAAATGCACAGCGTTTTCCAATAAATTTTGTCTGGACAAACAGTAAAGATAATGATGCGTCTGGTTTTAGGAAGGCTCATTATCCAGCGTAAAAACATAAGAGTCATTTTTCCAAAAAAGAGGAGAATTTGAAAATTTTGTAAATATTTGAATTCAGTGTATAGTCCTCTCAATCTTCCAGCCATACATCTTATGGAAATAATAGCCTTTAAAAAGCGGTCTCTCTATATACAGTGAGTAGTAGTTAGAATGTATGTATTGCATAAAAAAGGATCCCACATGTAGAGAGCAGTGGGAAGCTCAAAGCAATACGGTGGGGTCTAGAAAAACAATAAGCCATAATTATGCACTTTCTCTAGACAATGCCTACATGAATGACTTTGCAGCTGTTGTGCTGCATCTTCATGTTTCGTGCCAAGTTATATTGTTGCCAGTTTTTTGCACTTGACACAGATGTGAGTTTTAATAAGTTAATCTCTAAATATCAATTTCTTTGTTTCAGTTACATGACGCATTGCATGTCCCCTTTTTCTTTTCCGTCTTTGTCTCTCATCTCCACAAACATTTTGCCACAGCGGGGGGATTAAAAAATCAAAGGGGAGGGGGGTTAAGACAACAACACAATAAACAACGCTAACTGAAGAAGAAGAAAGGGGGTAAAAAGGAGAAGAAAATTTAACACACAACCTGAGGGCCCACGCGGCGTGTCAAATTGTGTGATTAAATACGTGACTGGCTCGCAAGATGTGAGTGTGTTGAGGCATGGAGTCTATGCTATTACTGTGCGAAGGCATGCGACGTAAACACAAGCAGACATCAAACCAGTTTACACACACACTTGGAGGCAATAAAACACAGTTTAAATTAGTAAGAAACGCTTCCAAACCTACTCCGATGTACCTTCAAATACAGAAATCCATTGTTTGGCCATATCCCGTGTACTCGTATGTACTGTATATGTTTATGATGCTTATAAAATATTTAAATGCATAAACATAACTGTGAGAACAGAAAACCCAATAACACAAGGTCTATGGATGCATCGATTGTAACTCCTGCATATTATGTCCTTTCGTATCTGCTATGATACAAGTACAATAGACATGCAGAGGTAGATGAAACAGTGAAATAATAATGAATATGATTTCTTGCCATACTAGCTTTATGCCACAAATCAATAGTTTAGATGTTATAGCACAGGCCTTACTAACCAGAGGGTTGGTGGTTTAATCCCAGAGCAGCACCTTGTATACATTTGTTAGTGTACTATCAGTCTGACCCTGGACAACTGTGGCCACTGGCTGCGTAGTAGTTTAATCCCATTGTGTGAATAAATAATGGACTTGTAAAAGGTTTCAAAAATCCACAAAAAATGACCATATACCATTGGCTACAAAATCTTGCAGGGTCTTTTTAAGATGTGAAGGATTTGAAGTGAGGTCTCCCTGGATTGGATTTATTTGTTGAACACATCTCACAAATGCCCCGTTTCAAGTTCACTGCTTTTCAGTCTTTCCAGCACTTTGGTTACTGTCCAGTGTCCACTAGAGCTGAGAATAGTATGGTTGAGAGGTCCTATAACAAGAGTCCGTCAAGGCGGCAGTAGTTGTCTAATAAGCAAGTTATGAGTTTGTATTCTGCTTTAACCATACTGCCATTGTGTCCATTTGCAAAACACTCTGATTATGATTATGTTAGTGTGGTAGGACTGGAGACTTACCCTGGCGTCTGTGACTTTGAACTCTCGAAGGATGTACTGAGGCATGTTGTATTCAGCCATAGGATCCACCACAAAGTACTGGTATCTGGCTGAGCGCTCTGCTGGCCAGTACTGGTGACACTTTTCCTATTGAGTGAAAAAAATATAAATGATTGTTATTCACAGGGTTAATGCAATTTTGACGATGTATTCAAGCACTTTTTAAGGACATTCAAGGTGTACTGTGTTTTTAGGTGTTTTCTAGCACCATAGAATCTGTATTGGAGTTTTTGGGTGCTGCACTACGTTTCCTGATGGATGAAGCAGTAGACAAAAATAATTGAATAAAAAAAGTTAAATAAATTGCGGGAAAAATCTAAAGTTTGCAAACCTAAAAAATTTTTTCTGTGTGTTCTGTTTGCAGAGTTTTAGCTTTGAAAACATTTGCCATTTGTTGTGTTATCCATTGTTTACCCTTAACCTTGAAAAGTCCAGCATTTACAAGCACCTGTCTGAACCTTGTATTCATTCTCATTTTATACATTGGTGTTTGTGAGCAGCATCTTACCCGTCCCATCTCTCTCAGTTTCGTCAACATGACTACAATAGTTGAGTTGTTCTCCCAGAGCATTCTCCAGAAGTCTTCCGTAGTCTCTGCAAGAGGGCCTTGTGTGGCAATGTAAGCCCTCTGTTGCCTGTAATATCACCAGCATGGCAATATTTAGTGATATGTAACCAAAATATATATGACTGTATTTTTGAAAGAGCAATGCTGTACCTGTATCCATCAATGAAGCTAGAATTGATGTAGTCAGACCCTTCCAATCCTCTGATAGGCTGCAAACAGACGCGTGTGGTTTCATAGGGCATGATATTCACCAGCCGATTCTTGAACTTGTTGCAGGGAAGGTTGGCACTGATGAAGCGCGACGTGTGGGCTTTGGAGTTAGCCAAACGCTGGAGGGTGAGAAGATGGGAAAGATACATAAATCAGAGTAGAAAAAATGGAGGCACAGCAATAAAAGGAGAAGTGTGTGAAAATTCAAAAGTAAAAATGGGTACATAGAAAACCATGGAATGAGAGGTGTGGAGGAGGAAGAAAGATGAAAAGAAAGTGCTGCGGTATAGAGGGAAGTAGGACTGAATTGATAAAAAGGCGTAGTTTTTACAAAGAGTAATGTTGAAGCAGCAATAAAAGTCTTGAAAGGCACAACAGGTGTATGGTAGATAAAGAACAGTCAATATCAATGACAGAACATCACAAAACAGTTTAATCTAATCTGATATATCAATGAAGCATTACTAAAGGTGCCTAGGTTTTAAAACACAATATTTATTATGACAGATGTACTGGAAACAATTGGAAACTTTATTTTCTATCAGCTATTTGCAAGGATGGACTGGGTCAAATGTAGTGACTGCAAAGATGCGACAAAGCCAGACTAACAAGCCCCCAGATCAAGCTGAGACTGAAAAGACGTCAAAAAGTGGGTCACCCGTGTCTTTGATAATGGTTCTTTGGTGTGTGCATGAAATATAGTAGACTCGCACAGCTGTGTTCACAAAGAAGAAACATACAGGCTGTCTAATCATTGAAATAAAAAAAACTGCTAAATTATCATGGTTATGATCTTAGTGGCAACATGTGGGTCAGCAAATGTTATGATTGCTTCCCCAGTGTCTTAACAGGGACTTTGTGTGTGAGAAGGTGCTTGTTAGTGTTTGCCTGCAAAACAGAATAGAGACTATTGAGACCGAATAAAGAAAAAATATGTCTGGGCTGGGGAGCAATGACTTGCTGAACTAGGTGGAGATACATATTTGATTTCTTGGTTTTGTAAGAATAAATTATATTTGTACCACTGTCTTCCTTCAAAATATCAATGACAACCCCTCTCCCACACCCAGCATCCCTTTCAATTGTCCTCTCTTTGATCTGTGTTTCACAAAGGTGGCCTGGCAAAGCAAAAAAGGTACCCCTTGGAACAGGTTCAAGGGAATGAGCCAAACCTGGAAACCTGGCATCCAACATGGCAACCATTTACAGGACATTGGTCAAATTGGATTACATTTTTGCAGCTTGAAAAAACATGGATTTAGTATAATTGATTTTCACAAAATGTAGTTTTAGATTTGAGAGTGAAGGTTTAAATTTTTTTTCTTTGGGCTTTGACCCGTTATATTTTCAAAGCATTATTTTAATTTAGTTTTTTTTCCAGGCATGTTTCTTCTACGTAATTTGAATAATTAACAATGAAAGTCATGTAATTTCAGAGTGATCCCAGAGGCCTAGCTGCTTTGTGTTCAGTGCATGTTGCACAAATGTCATTTAGCACTTGTCTGACAGGATTTGCCTCTCCCTGTTGAACCGTTGTTCCCAGCAGTCCCAGCTTAACTCCATATGACTCCATTTCCCACCTGAGATCCACAGTGCCCTCCCATCCGCTCCCTATAGAGGTGCGTTCTGTCGGAACACTTCCTAAGTGCCACGTTAGCATACAGCCGTCCTTTGTTCATTAGCCAAGCGTCCCTCCCTCCACTTGCCCTGCCATCCACCTCCATTTGTCATCATCAAGTATTAATTACTTAGCTCCCTATTCTCATTCACACACACACACCTCTTTGACTATCCTCCGAGCGCCATGGACGTTATTAATCCCTGTTCAAGTCTGAACGCCAGCTCAGCATTATCCCTGTTACAGATGGCAATGGAGATCCCATCACCGTTGTGCACCAGTGAGTTAAAAAAAAGGTCAAAACACAGCCGCACTATTATTGTTTCTTGGCAGGGGGCTGCGTTGATGAATGGCGATGTGAACATGACGGATGATGTAAAAGTGGTAACCGCTTGTGCAACTCAAGGTCAGCAGATACAGCAGGAGTGCGAGGCTGTAGTTATGAACTTGATGATTGTTGAGATCTTTAATGGAGATCTATGTAAACATTTTGCATAGCTGTTTCTCCTCATTTACTGCTTTGTCAGGACTTTTTTCAAGAAGCACACAAACTAAACTCAAATTCACGGTGCTTCCAGCTGAAGAGAAATCCTTTGTCTTGTGCCTGCTAGATTAAACTCACTTTCTTTGCTTAATCATATTATTTCAAATCCTCAAAATGAACATTCAAGCTAAATATGAAATCCTTTCATACATAAATTTTCTGTCAAGGCAGAAAATACAATAAATAGTGTGTGGAATCATTAAAGTGGGAGATGCAGAAAAGAAGGGATTCTATTTCTAGTGCTCCTCAGTGATCGTATAACCTGGACAGCACCTGTAAACTGACAAATAGCTCGAATGTAAATAAAGCTTCTTTAATCTATAGGCTACTTACTTGAGGCTGAAAGGTAATGCATCTTAAAGAGAAGGGCTTTTATCTTAAATAGAGATTTAGCCTGTGTTTATTTTATCAATCACAAGTGGTTTTTCGCAAAAAAAATTTTTTTGTGACTTATGCACCAATAAACTTTCTAAAAAAAATATGTAATGTAATATTTCCTAAATAATGATCCAAAATGCATCCACTTTATTTATAGTGTATCATTTGTATGTTTCTATGTCACTACAATAAGTTTCCTCTATTATCTACTTAATTTTGACGTTTATTTACCATAAGTTATCAGCCAGAGTCAACAGGCAGCTGCAGTAGCCCTAAACTGGTCAGAAACAAAGATTTTCTTCATGTTTGATGTGAACACTGGTCCATACCTTGAACTCTAGTTCCATGCCAGTGACGTGCTCGCCGCTCTCCACTTGGGCCAGCTTCTGAATGTAGGAGTAGAGGCTTCTTGCTGCCACCTCAGTGTTTCCACAAGCCACCGCCTCCAGCAGTGCATCATGAATGAAGCTGTACTGGTCCTCTGTTTGCACCATGTAGTTTCTCTGAGAGCGCATTAAAGTCACATGACCATAAATGTCCACCGTCTTCTCGTGCTTGATGCGCTCCAACATGGCGTCAATGACGATGAAGCAGCCTGTCCGACCAACGCCCGCACTATGGACACAAAAATATTCAAAACAGACATTAATTCATCACTTAAGAAGAGGCAAGAAAGTACATAGTCAAATTAAACTATTGTCTTTTCATTCTGAGTAACAGTCAGTGTTAAAAAAGTTTCAGTTTAAATAAGTCACTGGAGAACTGTTGCATGTAAAAAGGGGAGGGAAAAAAGATAAAAGGGATTACTAAGAGGCTTTTGACAAAAAAGTAGCAGTAAAAAACATCCCTTTAAGAAAAAGATGATGTCACCAAGGAAGAAAAGAAAAACATATTTGGTTTAAAACCAGGCTGTGTCTAAATAATGTTTATTATGTAATGTATAGCAGCACATTCTCCTTGTGGGCACACATAAACACACACAAACACACACACATTAAGAAGAAAGGCACCTCTCTGATGTGTAGGTTAGCCTTCATGTTTACCCTTAAGTCGGTCTAAAGCACAATGCAAGAAACCACAGCAGGCAGTGTCAGAGCCCTCAAAGCATGCAACTGTTCTACTGATAGACATAGCTTTTCAACACAAAGCAAGTTAGCACTGTTATAAGAGGTCAACTTGTAATGAAGGGGAATGACAGACTGACCTGCAGTGAGCGATGATGGGTCCAGCGTCGGGTGGGTTACAGGTCTTCACCCGGCGGAGGAAGGCCAGGAATGGGGTGGGGTACTCGGGCACGCCATGGTCAGGCCACGCTGTGAACTGGAACTGGCGCACCTCTCGCTTCTCACTCGAACCATTCTAAACAGAAAAACATTTAATCTGTTAAATAGCAGTATTTACGATTTAGCATGGATGTAACTAAAGAGCACTTAGTGATGATGTTTGCGGTTGAAACTGAACTGTGCAAATCCTCACACAGTTTTAACTGCTACCGCCACCACTGGTAAAAAATATATCTAACAAGTGGTCACCTACGGATTCAGGCTAGCACACAAAACTTCTAAAAATTGGCTGCATATATTAAATACATTCAACAAAAATATTTTTTTAAATCTATATACAGTAGCTGGCACTTCTGTGTCAGTGCTTTAACATTTCTGCAGCTCAGAGAATCTCAAGATACATGCAGTAAACACCCACATTACATAGCGGTCTGTCAGCTCATGTCTCCAGCTCAACTCTTGATGTATCAAAGATACAAGCTGGGACCCAGAGGAAGAGAAGAAAAAGAAAGAAGAAATCTCTTGCATCTTTTGGTTGTCCTCTCTTTCCTCAGAAGATCCTCTAATGGAGGTACTGTTTGCATTTCAATGCAGTGCCTCTGCCTCTCTGACAGAAGGGTTTTTTTCCTTACTGAATAAATGAATAAATGAGTGTGGTAATTAAAAGCAAACTGACCTAGTTTGTATTTTCCCTTATTTTTGGACATTCTCTGTTTTGGAGTTAAGATAGGCTTTTGTATGTAATTGGTGTTTGGGAGGTGCTGTTTTCCCCTTAAATTTGTAGAGGATTTAGATGTGGGGAATATTGCTGGACTACACTTTGCACATGCATAATATAGAAAGATATGGCTGCTGAAAATACAGTACTGTCTGTGCTGAAGATGTGATAGTGAAAAACAGGTCAGTTGGAATAAATACTGGTGAAGGTAAAGAACATAATAGGCCCATATATTTATACAGTATATACAGATTGCAAATAGCCGTGAATGCCATCCAGAAGGCTTAAAGGTTAGTGGCCATGGAGCTTTATAATTTCTGCTCTGTATAGATGTTTTCTGTGCTACGGACAATAGTAATCATCCAACAAATGAAACTTAAGAATATGACTTTCTCATTATATTGTATATCTCAATTGTCAAACTGGTCATACAATCTCCAGGTAACATTTACATTTTGTGAATACTGGTTAAAAGTGACCTTGTTCATCTATGTAAGCATGTCTACAAACTGGTCTCTGTATACCAAGGCTTAACGTGGCTTGAGAATATTTGTGTTCAGCTTTCCTGTCTTTCTGGGTTCCAATCTGTGTTAGTGTGTGTATGTGTATCAGGGGCACAGAAGGCTGAGAGCAGTCTGCCAATTATGTATATTGAGTTTCTCTTCTGCTCACTTTACCTAAGTGCTCCAATTTGGCAGCCGCACATAAACAGATGATCTATTGAGGAGTAGGAGAGAGCTGAACAAGGTAAAAGCGGAGGACTACAAGGACAGTAGCATGAAGGGTTATCCATGTACAGTATTCACCCAGACATAAAATAGAGGAAAGAGCATATCTATATGGCCGCCATCTTTGTCTTGAACCCAAAGACCCCATGTTTTGTCAATGGGCAACAAAACACAATTAAAAAAACATCACTGGCAATGTAAATGTTTAAGGCATGTTTGAATATGAGTTGCTAGCTTTCAAAATATGCAGTTTATATGCAATTTATTTAATTTGAAAGTCCAAAGTGAATGTACATAATTATATTCATGTGTACACTCACACTTTGCCTTGACTATAATCCCAGGCAGACTTAGTGAGATCAAGGTTGTGGAATGAAACCAGTTTAAGATCAATCAGGCTACACACTAAAATAAATATTATATTGCTCACTTTATTAGACAACAGACATAGACACTAAAGTCAATTATTTAGAAAGTGCTGCTACTTTACTGTAAGACGTGCCAACAAGATTGCACAGTATGGTATGTGTTTGTGTGTTTACTGCAGGTAGACTGATTTTACCTTGTGCAAAGAGAAGGTGCGGACGCAGAAGGTGGCCAGTTCTATTGTATCCAGTAATGTCACTTGGGTCATACCATAGGTTTCTGTGCCACGACTGGGCCAATACTGGTCACATTTGATCTGCAAGAAGAAACATGATGGTTAGTTCCAAATTCCTGTTTCATTTTCTCAATATGGGTTTCAAATTACAAAGACTTATTC
Source organism: Hypseleotris bucephala (assembly GCA_036025885.1). NCBI lineage: Eukaryota > Metazoa > Chordata > Actinopteri > Gobiiformes > Eleotridae > Hypseleotris > Hypseleotris bucephala. Next base: position 4,120 of record JAVQKG010385752.1, on the reverse strand, counting down.
ATTCATTTTCAACTGATGGTTTCTTGTCAGAATGTGAGCCAAGGTAGAAAATTACTAGTCCATTGCAAACTGTATCCTAGAGGTCAAATTTAGATGAATGAGCAAGCCTTTGGAGATTAACAATTATAGCTCTTCATGTTGAAATCTGCTTGTTTAAAATGAAAAATGACATTCATTTTTTATCTGATAAGTTAGAGTCAAATTGGTGTTTTTCCTCCAACAAGTTGGTGGGTGTTAAAAAGGTATGGGTGATGCTAGATTTTAAGGTATGTGTACTATTCTTTATATGTGCTGATGATTTGATTTTTACATCCTATAAACATACTGTATATAAACTTGTTTTGTGAACATGCTTTTAGGATGCTCTTACAACTTATCAACCAGGTGCCAAGTAATACTGGAGCAATTTGCCTGCACAGAAATACACAGGGATAGTAATAATTGCTTTTTCAGAGATTTCAATCCCACACACACTTAAAACTGGGTCAATATCTCTTTTACCGCTCTGAAAAAGTTACAATATGAAGGTTAAATGTCACCCGTGTTTCACAGTAGTGTACTTCATAATGCTCACACAGCCTTGCTCTTCAATATTAATCCAATTCATAGTGTAGGTGTTGGCTCCATCTTTGAACGAATATCTTATTCTAAGTCAAAGCATGCAAGCGCTTCCTCTTCTTCAGCGAGGCGTACAGTTCTCTACATCTGAAACACAACACCTGCTTTTCCTGTCTTCCCCTACCCCCTGTCAACGCACCTAATAAAGCTCCGGTACTATATGGAGTGTGACGGACCGGTGGACTTGTGATGAGATGTGACAGCTAGTGAAGGAGGCGTAGCTTTCTCTCCCATTTCCTGCTCAAGCTGACACTCAGGTTTAGCCGCTACGCTAATCCTGATCACGTTTGACAGGAGGGGAACGCGCATGTCAGGAGGCGGGAAAGGTAAACAATCGTAAACGGCATCCGGGAAGATGAGTCGAAACAACTGAGGGAACTGAGCCTGATGTTGACATATGTTGGCTCTGACAGGATGAGACCGTGCGTTTATCTTTTTGACATTTAGCTCGATTCAGACAGAAGAAATATTTTGTTTGTCAAACTGTGTCTGTTTAAGTAGAATAATTTAAGTACCAGCAGATTGGTGGTTTGATACTGAACTTCATACTGCCACGGTGTTCTTAAGCAAGACATTCACGCCTCCAGCCTGAGTTTATGTATGACTGATGTATTTGATAGTGAGCGGATAGGCGCCAGTCTGCCCCAGAACAGCTCTGTCAAGAGAGGCAGCCTACCACCACTAGTGAGTGAATGTGGAATGAATTAATAATGAACTCAGTTGTAATGCACTAAAAAAGGTGTAATGCACTCAAAGAGTTTAGCAAAATGCTATTTAACAGTTTATTAGAAAAATGTCACTAAGAAATAATTGCTGTACATCTGTGATCTAACTTTTCTATCAACATATGGGTGTGGGAGACAATGGTCACAGGTAGTAATTGCAGTCACTTCAAACTATACAGTTTCTTTAAATTCACTAACTCCTACACTATGCACTTTTAGCACTTCACCATGCTCTTAGCTCTGCTGGGAATATGCAACATCTTTTTGTTTCCTCTGCAAATTATGAGTGAAAACACAGCCAAGTCTGTGAAGACACTCCCAGTGGATCCAGAGACTAACTTATCAGATGTGCACGTGAAGCAGTCTGCATTTCATCATCCTATACATTCACTTTCAAACATCTGAGCCTCACGTCAAAACATGTCATTCTCAGATAAATGGAGTCTGATTAGCTGCCGATGGAGTTGAGGCAGATAGTGGGGAAATCAATGTAAAGCTGTGCCATGTCTTTGTGTAAATTGATTTAGTGATTTATTTAAGAAAAGTATGATTAAAGAGAACCTAATATGCTAACTCGCTGTACTAAACTTTTAATCTTGTCCCCTATCAAAACATAGCTGGAATTATATTTTGTTTTATTTACACATAATCCTTATGCTTAGACAATGACCCTCTCAGGAGCAGAATATGTTTTTTTCACCAACTCCTGAAAAGCTAATCTACAGAAAATGTATCCAAAAAGCTAAATATTATTGCCTCTTTAAGCGTGAGCATACTAAACTGCAGCATTAAGATGGTTGCTATAACCACCATTAGTCACTGCTTTTGGCTCCACTGTTTCTGTGGTGATGCTACCTACCCGTGACTTCTCCTCCAGTCTGGTCATCATAACCACAGTGGCTGCTCTCTGTTCCCACACCATCCTCCAGAAGTCACCAAAAGTCTCTGGCAGTGGACCCTGGGTGGCAATGTAGGCGTTCTGCTTCCTGTAGCCGTCAATGTAGTTGGCATTGATGTAATCGCTGCCTGTGATCCCTGGTAAGCAAAAAGCAAAAAAAAGGTTAGAAGGTTTATTTTTTAGCCATTTATTCCTGGTACACTGACAACATTTTGTTTGGTGTCATCAGCCTTAACAATTCCCTATGATCACACACGCACAGCCTGGTTTCCAATCAAAGAAGGTGCAAAAATTCAAGCCGGAAAATGATTTTTCACACCGTTTTCTGTTAAAATGGGTGAAAATTGGCAAAAGACAATCTGTTGAAAATGAAATGGCCCAGAGAGGTTAAGGCACACTGAAATTGGTGTTTAGGCATTTAACAAGACAGCACAATTTTACATGGAAAACTGTAAAGAAATAATATTTCTTTAGACAATTGGCCCTGTTGTCAAATCTAACTGCTTCTAATTTAAAATCTGTACCTAATTTACATGCCTGTTTTAATCTAAATTCTAGTCTCATTGTACATTTGATATTTGTACATTTTGGGCAGTTAATCATGTGATCTACAAAAGTGTAGGAGAGTGAAATAGATGGGGGGGTGTAGGGAAGGCCTCAGCTAGGAATCTTGCTTGAATTGGCACAGCGTATACAATTGACCACCGAATCCATAAACTTTCTTCTGACACTTTGTCAGTGAATTGTGAGTCCTCCGGCAGTTTATTGGTCAAATTTGTATCCCCATCACAACTTTCTCTAGTGCTGTTCCATCATGTTCATCTCTTCCTCTGTGTGTCTTGGTTTGCTGTCGATTTGGCACAGCAGCTGTATCTGATTTACCTTCGCGGCTGGGGACTGGGGAGCGCTCACAGACCAGGATAGTGAGGAGTAAATCAGCCCAGAGCTACAGCCTGCTGCCACCATGCTCTGTTACACACCGTTGTTAGAAATTAAATCTATGGATTCACAACCCCCTCTGGTTTTTGGTAGACAAATGTGGCCAGGCTATGTTGTTTTAAGATTGAGGAATATTTTTTTTTTATTTATTGTCATGGCATTATCAGCAAATATAATATTGTGTCATGAGAAACTAAATATATCATAGCAATTTTTACAGTCTTCATAAATATTTGTTCTAGAGAGCTGTTATTAAAGCTAAAAAGTGACCAAGCACAAATATTAAAATCAAGTCTTGAATCTCGATTTAGTTTTTAGTTTTATCCTGGTTAGGTTCTGGTTCCTGTTGTAGCCTTGGTTTAGATGTGATTTAGTCCTGGTTTAATCTTCTCTGAATCCTCAGTTAAGCCTAGGTTTAGACTGTTCTGACTAGTAAATTGTAGACTATCCAACAATCTATGTCAAAAAGCAACCCAAATATCACCAGTCAATTTTAAACATAGTTATTGCATGTTTTTCTCATAACATGAAACACTGTTGTGTTTCATGTTATGAGAGTGTTTTATCTTGTCGCGCTCTTTACATGTAGCTATCAAAGAAGGCTCTGCATTCTTTAATGTGTCAAATGCACTTGCAAAAGCTAAAATATGTAGTTACTTGTAAGGTTCTTTTTTTGGTTTGCTCGTGATCAAAAGACTTCAAGCTTTTATTCCCATCATGTGGTCCAAAACTGTCATCACGCTTTAATCTAGTGCTTAGAAAAAAGTGGAGAACACTTGGAGCTACAAAGCATAAGGCCTGGTATATGACTGCACTGGATCTTTCCTAAATGAATTCTGATCCATTCAGTCAACAGGGATTTGGAGGTCAGCTGAGGACATGATGAAAAATGAAAAAAAAAAAAAAATGAAGGCAAACAAAGTGGTTTGAACTGGTATGT
>JAVQKG010385713.1:0-15189 GCA_036025885.1 Hypseleotris bucephala | reverse complement strand
AGATTGACAGGAAATCAGGGAGAAGAGTGGGGAGTGACATCCGGCAAATGGTTGTGAGCCGGATTTGAACCCACAACACCGGGACAAGCTCTGATGGCTTGCACATGGGCCGCATGCTCTACCCACTGAGCCAAACAGCAGCCCAAATTGCAATATTTTTTTAATGAAAATTGCAATTAGATGTTATTTCAAAAGCGTGCAGCCCAGGTCCAAACCAGGTCCAAACTTGGTCTAATCCCAAAACATCTTATCTTGCATTAAAATTGACCAATGAGTATGTTAGGATTAAGCCACATTGGCCAAAATCCTATAAATGTCCATTATCTGATGTCGGTTAATAAATACTCATTTGTATTTGTGTCACTGAGTTTTCTAAAACTTGCCCGATGTAGTTAAAGTGACTGGTTTAATCCGAATAGATAGGAGGACGTCCACTGGGGTTGCAAACAGAATTGTGGTGCTTTCATTTCTTATCTTGCTGCCAGTGAATGCATCTGGCAGCCTGCATTTAGCATTCAGGCCCTGTTCTAGGCCCCAGATAGCCAACTGAGTGTAAACAATATTCGAGATGCCTATGTGATCGCTGGGGAGATAACGTCCTTAACCTACAGATGACAAAAGAGCTGCTTTCGTTTTTTATTATTTCTTTTCGATTTGACAAATGTTGTTAATATTGCTTATGCCACGGTGGCTCCATCCATCAATGACTACTGTTATATTTGACATTGGTTTGTTTACATGTTTATTTATTAGCTTTAAATTATGCATTAAGTCCTGTGAGTAAAGGCAACTAATCTTAAGTGATCAAATATTGATGTGACAACTCCGGGACTCTCTCTGTGTTAACGCTATAATAGAGGTAATATCACTGTTTCCAAGCTCTCCTGTTGAATCACTGCCAAGTTTAAAACCAGGAAGTGTGCCAGAGCAACGCTAAGTTAACATCTCTAAAGAGCTGCGTTAGCATACATCCTGTAAATCCATATTTGGGAGTAGTTTACATTCTCGTACATGATCTTCTGCTACAGAAACTAAAATAGACCTGCATCAGTGCAGCTTTTTAGGACAGAGATAAAAGTGTTTGCAGAAATGCAAACTGTCATATTTAAACACTACACTTTTTCTGTTTGTAGGCTGCACAAAAGTCTAAAAACATTTGTTTTGCAATAACTAAATGGAAAATTTGTAATATTGTTATAGTTATATTTTGTTCCTATTTACAGTAACCAATTTAGAGGCTCTGGACAGAACATGGGCTGAATCAAAACTAACTAAAGACTAAACCAGGTCTAATTCAGGCCTAAACCAGCACTCAACTACAGTAAATCTTAAATTGTGATTATTTAAATGGTGTTACATTAGTAACTGGTTTTCAGTGCTCATTTATTATCCTGTCGTCCTCCCTTAATCATGATCGAATGACACTTACATGGACGAGCACTGATCTTTTTGATGAGCACCTATTGACATCCATGGCATAGATTTATTACAAAAGGCCAACCCTTCAGCTCATGGTTAGACTGGGTTGGTTTGAAGCCAATGGAAAAGGTACATAACTTGGAGAAGAGGGAGATTTATAGGCTTTAAGTGTCACAGTATATGTAAGTTTGCAATCAAGCTTGGATAACTAATGTCCAGTCATTTCCTGATAGGGTTTAGTGGAAGTGGTAATGTTATGGCATTAATTACTAAAACATTCAAATCATGTTCCATTTCTTTGGTATCAATATATCTATAAAGAGTTTACAGTAATAGCCAGACTAACCATTACCCCAACCATGTTATCCCCTAAAATGAAGAAGTAGTTTTTACGCTGAAGCAAATGTATTAACTGTAATTGCAAAGGTTTCAAATGGTAGCTATAGTAGGTTCCCCATTTTCAGTTTGTTTACAGAAGCATATGGTAACTGAAAAAAGTACTAGTCCACAGCAACACTATAGTTTAGCTCAACACGGCAAAGTCATATTTCTAAATCACCATTTCTGCTGGATTTGACGTTTGTTAATGAGTAGAGGCCCAAAACGTATTTCACAACACAGCAAATGTATTAACTACAATCGTGAAGGTTTCAAATGGTAGCTATAGTAGGTTCCCCATTTTCAGTTTGTTTCCTGAAGCACAACTAAAAGAAGCACAATTCCAACTTGAAATTGTGTGAAACAAATCAAATAAAGTCACACAAGGACATCAAACTTGTTCCAGCGCCGGACTTGGCTGCTTTGTGCGAGATTGACAGATTCATAAATAGCTGTGTGATATCGCTGTAACCGCTTCAGCATGTGTTTTGGGAATCAGCGGGCACAAAATAATAGGATGATAGAGACGGCTCTTGTAGTGCGCCGGTGTCCACTCGTTTGCCGGACGATCTGCTGAACAATCAGTGTGCCAAACAAAATTTACGAGCGCATGAAGTCCCTCTCTCCGTCCTAAACCCACCTCTAATGAAATACTCCTGCTGGATTAATGTCCACACTGGGATGATTTGCATTCAAGCAGAGGTATAAATCACCAGAAATGGCCAGAGACTTTTTCACTGGCTGCATTTAGACCAAGTTTCTTCCCGTAGTCCCTCCGTGGTTGACCCATTGCCTCTCATTAAACCTATTTGGACAGAAAAGTTAATTTGTGTGCTTTGATGTGGCCGCGCTCCTAAATAGAAACGGTAATGATGTCTATAATTGGGACTGGTACCTCTATCTGCAGGTGGAGCTGGGATATGCTGCACAGCTGGGGGTTACATGGGACAGCTTAGCTCAACACAGCAAAGTCGTATTTCTAAATCGACATTTCTGCTCGATTTGACTGCTTTTAATAAGTAGGGAACCAAAACTTGGTATGCTTATCTCAACAGAGTTTTATATAGGGTGTATTTAAAATCTGTCTCAAAGTTGGCTAAAAACTCAAAAATGTTGCACAAATGGTGTTTAATACTGAGTTATACTTTTGGGATTGAGATCTGCTGCAGTTCATTAATAATGTAAACTGATAATAGAGCAGTGTTTGTTTTATATTTAAAAATGTAATGAGGCGTTGCCAAACTAAATTTACATTTAATTGGGAAAATCTTGTTGGAGGCAACCAATGTCACAGAATTACCAAGAGCTTGTATGCGGTTAGAGTCAACTTTGTATCATTGTGGTCTGCAGTTTATTTTCAGCCTAATGATTTCTTTGTAAGCCTCAACACTTCCCCATAGCTTGACTGACAAGACGCCAATTGCCTTTTGATACACTTGACATGCCTGCTGCACATACCCACACAACACAAAAAACTTTGTCTATAATATTTTTTTGAGAAAATACAGACTTTCAACTGTATTTGTATTTATTTGAATGTATTTGTGTGCTTTGGTAAATTCAAATTCAGCTTTGTCACAAATTCTTTCCTAGCATATTCTATCAGTGTGTCTTCTACAGGTGGTCCTATACCATGTTTATCAACCCCAATGAGGTCTACAGATTTGCATATTAATTTCACACAAAGCTTGCCCTTTTTTCACATGATCCAAACCTCAAGAGGGTATAATGAAACAAGTCTTATGTCTCATTTTCGCTTGTATCCAGATCTCAATTGGAATATCAACTCAATCTCGGCGTCTGCTGGTGAATTGGCTTCATGGTTGAATCTACTCATTGTGGATTTCCATGACAACCAGCGGAGGCCTATTTTCATTTTATCAGGGGTCGCTAATGTGTAGCCTGTATAACATGCTCACAGTAAAGGCAGCTCTGTCTTATCAAAGTGTGGCAGTAAAACAATTAGACTACATTATATCTAAATTTCCCTTCCGCTGATTGTGTGTCGTGCGTTATCTTTGAGTACACAGCTCACATCTTTATTGCTTCACTGTTATGAGGCCAAGGATCCGAAACACTGAAGCTATATTTCTTAGATTGAATGCAATCTAGGAGACGTAATCTACAATATTTATAATGGTCAGAAATTTTGCAGGAGAAGGATTTAGTCACATCCTTAGTCGCTCTGAAAACTCTTTCTGGATCTGAGTATTTGTAGACCCTGGTTGCTGTAATGATTTGCTTCTAAAAATAGTCCTATATTTTCCTGTTTATGTTCCCTCATTAGTACTTAAACTCAAAATCTTGCCGAGCCTTTTATCTCTAACTAACTGTGATCACCTCTAAAGCACTCCACTCACAGGGTCCACCAGGCCAGAGCGCGGTCGTACATTCGTTCTTTATTTTTTTCACAGTTGAACCAATTATCCGCCTTGCAGCTGTCAAAACCAGCTGATGCAGCAGCTGAATCGAAAGCAATTTGGTACCTGTGGGGAGCTGTTTTGTGCCAAGTGGGAGTGGGCCGTGTTGGATGTGTGTGGTTCTCTGACAAGTGGAGGCTGAGTCAACACAGGCTCCCGTTCAGGCTTATTCATCTTGGGTTTGGATCTGACACAGCTTACTACATCGGCTACGAGATGTGAGGTGACAGTATTTGAAACGAGGAAGTGGCCTATGTGAGCTTATGGCAGCGTGAAGTCAAGGAATGAAACAATAGTTGAACAATAATTGAGGTAGTAGCACTTTGAAGTGTTAGAACTTTGCTGAAACTCCAAAAACAGAGAAAGGAAGTCAGGCTTCTTGTGTGTTTGAAAAAGATATCTCCCTTTTTAAAAGGAAGCAAAAGAGTTTTTGCTACCTAGAGAAGCTCACAATTATTTTTTTCAGGTTTCAAATCCAGATTGCTGATATAAAAGATTGCATTTTAGCCTTTATAGACAGTAATGTTTAGGAGTGACCTAATAGAAAAGCTGTCAAAACCTGCTCCATACTTACTGGGATTAAATAAGACACACTAATTGTTTAATTATCTTATTACCTTAGCAGAGATAACTCAAATGTTGGATTTTGATTGACATTTTCAAGAAAGTTTCATTGTGCGCCAAAGAAGAATCATTTGTTTTCTGTCTCTGCCTTGGCAAGATAGGATTATTCGGGCTGCCAGAAGGATTTTAACTTCAACCACAGGGTTTTGTGGCTCATTAGACAGAGCAGTGGAATTCAATTTGGCCAATTTACTATTGTGCTATAGGGTCAGTACCTTGGCATGGTCTGATGTCCAAAAAGCACACACAACACTTTTCTTTTGGTGTCTTTAACTTTAAATTTTCTTGATTGATTTCTAGAACCTTTCTTTAACATAAAAGATCTAGCTCATATTAAAGTTTGGATAGGCCTACTGTACATAGTATGACCTTTCCTGTTGGAATCTGCTCTGGTCCTACTCAAAGGTGTTTGGTATAATCCGTGTGTTTCTGCTCTGGGAGCTGTCTGCGCAGCTTTATATGTTCTCTCTAACCCTGGACTTTATTAGAAATCCCAAGAGCTGAGCTAAATCCAGGCAATATGTTCAGGAATGCACTCGGAATGAGATCTCTGGGTATCCACTTCTCTTGGTGCTTTGTGGAGTCAAAGCAGATAGAAATGGCCTGTCCGGGATTTTTCACAATGACAATAATACTATGGATTTATGGATGCTCCCACAGATCTCATGGATTTCTGTATTGTAAAGGACTGCATGTGCTGGTTTAATATATTCATGTAAATGTATTGGCTCTGCTTGTACTTTATGTTATGAAAAAGAATCTTTAATGGTCAGATTTTGATGGAAGGAAGAGGCTCCAGAGAATTCCATCTGGATTCAGAAAATAATCTTTGCCAGAAAAGGCCCACGATCTTAAGTGTTCTTGTCTGGGTACCATGCAGCAGTCATACTAGGTTGTGACTCAAATGCCACTCAAAATTGTACTTCCAAAAAATCATTGTGAAAATGGAAGAAAAAAAAAACAGAAAGTAACAAAAATAGCATTCACTTACAATAACAATTGCTGGTAAAATTATATGGAATACCAAAAAAGACCAGACCTATTACAAGAAATAACATTACAGTGCTTGACCAGACTAGCTATTTGGAAGACTTGGGTCCCGATAATTATGGGAAAGCAAATTTGGGTCCCATTAAAAAAAGAGAAACACCGCTTTACAGCATTTCTGTATCAATGGGAAATAGGACATACATTGCTGGATGTTGTTGAACTTTTTTCCAAAACAAAGCAACAACAAATCATATATGTAGCTATAGTTTAGGCTCTACATTTTTATCTCCTAGTAACTATTTTGGAATATCACTGGTTGTTGCCAGTAACCATGATTGTACTTGCCTTTGCCACATTAATACTCAAGTCAGGTCATGTAATATGTAGTATATGTTTTTGCCGCTGTGTCAGCAAGCATATTGTCTTCAGCCTTAAACCATACCGCTGCTCTGCGTCCCACTGGCTGCTCTAACTGACATTGAGTGGGAGTCGGCAGAGTAGACGCCTGAGCAATATTTTGGTCTGTCTATCTGCCCTGATGCACATAAACAACTGTGCATGCACGCTATCACACCTCTGGGCAATTTAGAGTCATTAAATAATCCATTGCAAGATCCGCCTGGAGAAATCCCACTGTAACAACACAGAAAGACCCCAGTTGCCTGTCAAAACATCCAACTGGACAGATTACTTGTATTAATTGGTTTTTCCAAGCTTATTTGATTATCTTTTTAGCCTTCATGAAAGCATTTTACATGTTATAATAACCCTTTAAGGCCCTAATTCCCCCTGCTGTCCACTCTCACTCCACTAATACAGGAATGCTCAATAAAAAGTAATAGAAGAGTGGGATTGCCTCACCCGTGACTGAAAGGAGAAACCATTTGTTTTCTGCTCCAGAGAAGGTCTGCGCCTCAGCCTATAGGATTACTTATACATGGATGAATAAACCAAAATACAATTTAGAACTAGGTTTATGTTGTTCACAAGGAAGGCAGTCGAGTTTTTTAAATTTAGATAGTACCAGGGAGGTTTCAGGGATTTGTTAGTCTGTTTGCAAACATTTTGATTTTTGGTCAGATTTTGATGGAGGGAACTTTAATCAAGTTTGGCTACATAAGATTTCCAAAAGATTCTTTGCCAGATAAGCCCTAGATCCTAAGTGTTCTTGTTTGGGTACTGTACAGTATCAATATAATTGTAAAATAGGTGAATACCTTGCTGGATCTTCCTAAACAAAGCAACAGCAAATCATGCTAAAGTTTTTAGGCTTTTATTTTCTTCCAAGTAACAACTTTTACAACTAACAAAGTCAAATAGATAATGTCAGTAACCGTACCGTCATTGTTCTTGCCTTTGCCACACTGAAACAGTCGAGTTAGCATAGGGCCCCTTTAACGACACATTTAGCAATCAGACGGCTCAAGCTTCAGTTCCTGTTTTGGATTTCCGATTTCACCTTGGCACGAACAACCTGCCTGTGGCCGGGACTGATAAAAAGGAAATCTTCCCATGGGGTTTTGAATGGAGGCACTGCTCAGGACTTGACAACAATACTGATGAGTGACAGAGTGTAGTCCATCACTTCTTTAAAGGTCCACTTCCTTTGCTTTCACGCGCGCTTGGCATTTGTCTAAATAAACTATCACTCAAAGGATCAATGTAGGATGCTGAGAAATGAATGCGGCTAAAAAAAAGGACAATGGGAGTGGACTGAAGGGGTTTTATGGTGTATGTGCATTAGAGCTGAACTATAAATCATTATTTTATCACTATCTGCAAAAACAACATGCTTATCACAAGGTCTGGTCTTCATCTGAGAAAGTTTTAAGCCTTGAAGAAGCTGAGTTGTGTGACTAAATAAAAACTGACATATTCTCAGCTAGCAAATAGCAATGCACCTATGTGGCTTTTACAGTCCTGATCCCAATATCTGGACTTTGTGGATTGACCAATACTCAATATCCAATGATACTACTTTAACATTTCTTTCCTACCTTCATATTATCAGAAATAATAAACCTAAAATATAATATAGGCTAACTAATGTCTAATTTTTGTGTATTGAAAATCGGTTTCCAGTATTCACCAATCCACAACATTAGTATGAGTGTATCTAAAACTTTGGCTAGTCTGGATTTAATCCGTAGTTAAGTCCTAGTTCATCTTAATTGGCCTCTGTCTGAAGTCTGGTTTAAATCTGGGTTATTCCTAGTGGAGTGAGTGCTAGTTCTGGTTTAGTCCTGGTTAACCTTATATTTAGTCCCAGTCCTGGTTTAGTTTTAAGTAAACTTTGATTCACATGCACTTTTAACTAGTAAATGGAATGCTAAAAAAAAAAAATGTACATATCTCTAAATATTATCTATTAAATAAAGATTGTAATAATCCACATAGTTATTGCATACCACATGTATGATGCAGCCCATGTAAAGCTCCTCCTCTTCTGCAGTGGCACAAAGCCAGTGGGGGTCACGCACCACCGGTCCTATAGAGATCTGGGCTCTCTCATTAGATCTGCTTAGCCAGACACATTTCAGCCCATAATTACTTACTAATTAATATAGATCATTTAGTGTTATGGACTTAAGTAGTATTCGCTCCTGCAGAACATACAGCCCATAAAGAATGCCCTTCATGTACCCATTTGGCTCAGGTACCTGCAAAAAAACATCTAAACGTCACTGTCGGACTGCTGTATTTTAAGCCTCTAACTGAGCACTGTACTCCTGCTTCTAAAAACCTTGACAACCAGGTGAAATACTGTTCAGAAACGTCAGACTTCACAATGTTCCTCTAAACCGACCTGTCAGTGAGAGTGAGCTGTTCACAGCGGCCTCAAGTTCAAGTCGTTGATCATTTTGTGACAATATTTTAAAAGCTTTTGTCAACATGCACTGGGAACAGGTCTGACTTACTGCCGGCAATGCGAACCAGACTCCTGCTCAGCTCATACAGGGACCGGACCCCGTACTCCCGGAGCACCCCCCACAAAATACTACGAGGGACACGGTCGAATGCCTTCTGCAGATCCACAAAGCACATGTGGACTGGTTGGGCAAACTCCCATGAGCCCTCAAGTATCTTGTGCAGGGTATAGAGCTGGTCCAGTGTTCCACGGCCGGGACGAAAACCGCATTAATTGTTAAACAGCAAATAAAAAAATCCCATGAATCCTAAAAAGGATTTCCCATTGGGGTCTTAACATTTGCCATAAAAAATCTGATATAAAACAGAAAGCCATGACCCTATTTGTTTATATGCCAGTACGCAGAATAGCTATCTTTATCCTTGGGTCCTGATTAGGGTGTCCATTTATGTGAAGCACTGCATGTCAATTGCTGTCCCGGCAGGGCTATTGCAATAGTACAACTCCAACTACACCTTCAATCAGCTTGCTTATTTATCCATTGCACAAACAGCATAAGTTATTTACAGTAACTTGTCCGGGCGAAAATTGCATGCATTATAAATCAGTTGGTTGCAATTTCCAATGTTATGTTATATGCGGTAGTGGGGATAATGGCAGAGGGTAGGTGATGCTTTGGAGTGGTACAGATGTGGCTCAGCTGATGGCTTGCTGGTGGCCTGATTGCTCCGGCCCAGCTCTGGCCCAGTGAGCAGTGATTGCCACAGCTGGGGCCGGCGGGACAAATTCCTCCAACGCTCCCATAGCTCAAAGCTGACACCTCCCACTAAGCACTGTCTGATCACAGCACCACCTCCTCTCCCCATCCTGATGCCAGTTGCCCTGACAGATGGAAGACACCAACCTTCTTCCACTGGTCTGGACATTTTTCTAGCCCAGTTCTCTCATCAATCATCCCTTCTCTTGTTCAATGGATTCCCCTCACAACAGCTTACTACAATGCCTGCTACACCTGCCTGAGGAGGGTAGAAATAAGTGCAATACTGTAATCCATTTACTTGAGTTACCTTATGAATAGAATTTATATCTGAAAGGACCTCAAATGGACAATTCTTTGTAGTTTGGCTTATGTTATATCAAGGAAGTACTAATACTCTTATGACCAATTCTCATCTAAGCGAGCTCCTGTGGCACCCAATTTGTTACTTGAGTACAGTTTTTGTTGCCTCTATGATGAAAGTCAATATAATATGTAGCTTTTCAGTTCTTTAATATTAATCACAGTGCTATAAGCTAACACAATATCCACAACTGCACTTGGTCAGACTGACAGGGACATTACATCCATACATCGCCTTTACAGCCTTGCCAAACTCCACCAAATCACACTAACACATCCATACAGAGGCAAGATGGGGATGATGTATTGCCCAAAGACACAATGACTGGGCAGAGTTCGAACCACCCACCTTCTGGTTAATAGACAAACCACTTTACCTCCTCAGCAACCAAAATACACCAAATACTTTTCCTTCAACTTCATGATTATATAGGATATATTACTAACTATTACTTTTTATTTATTCTTGCATGATATTACTTTATTTATCAATACAACACAATACATTTTGACTACCCACCTCTGCCTGATTTTGAACAACAATAATCCACTTTCTGCCTTTACCCCACTCCGTCCCGACTGCTCTGCCCTACCCCAGCGTTTGAATTCACTTATTTGGATCTTTTTCCACCTTGGAGCAAATAATCCTCTAACTGGTTCATTCATACAGATGACATCATCAAATCCCCGGGTTGCCGTTGGCTGGATTAATCCTGCTTATTCTCTGAGTTCATTACGAAGGCACGGATCCAGTGGAGGTTGAAGAGAGCAAAGGGGCTGCCTGATACAACCGAGGGAGCTTCGGGGAAGGAGAGTGTGGATAGGAAGAATAGGGCGCAGCAAGACAAATGAATAAGAATTAATAAGGGAACAATAGTAGTCACTTAAGGCCATGGCCGGAGTTCAACTAAACCTATACATTCAATATAGGCAAACTCTGAACAGGGCAATGTGACGATGTAGTTAAAAGTAGTGGTGGGTGATATAGTAATAAAAAAGATTGTAAAGTTAAGACAGTCTGTTAATCTGGGAAGATTGTTGAATCCATGCTTTCATTTATGCTCTGCTCTTCACTGTCACTTTTTGCTTGGATTGGAAGTATGGTTGATTGGACTTTTTATGTGTTGTTTAATTTTGTGTAAGACAGAAAATGCAAAGTTACTAAAATGTTAATCCTAATAAAATCATGATATAATGTTTTAAACAGAACTCAAGAAAGTAGATTAAAACCCAGTCAATGAAAAAGTATCAGCTGACATTACAAGGTACACATTCACCCAAGGACATAGTAATGTGCATGTGATATATTTGCAGTGCCATGTGAGCAATTAATGATTGATATAAGCCAAACTATCAGAAACAAAATCTCTTTCTGTTTAAACTTTACGAGAATGGGAAGCAATTAATGTGTGTGTCTTTGATCACTGCCCTATAGGGTGCACAATGAGTGGTGCCTATTAGTGGAATGCAGTCAGAAAGCTAAGCCTAAAACTGGCACCGGCTCCAATGTTTCCTAGAATTGTGGACACAGTATTAATGCGTTCCTGTTATAACTGTGGAACATGGCTAAGCTAATTTCGATTATACTGGACGGCTACAAAGTATTGCCAAAAGAGGGGAATGGGGCTTGGGTCAGAATTATTCTATACAGGGATTAGTACATTGTAAAATATGACTAGATAACAAGTTGCCTCAAAATACCTGTCTATAGTTTCTCATAATTGACTACTTAAAAGGTTTATGTTGTATTTTATTAGTGTTAAAATGTTCTAAGTGAATAAATGTGAGTGTGAATGGTTGTTGGTCTGTCTGTCATGCGACTAACTGGCCATTGTCCAGTGAATGCCTCACCTAGATGCCATTGGATTTAGTCTTCCTAGCCCTAACTGAATAAGTGAAAGATCAAATCAATTTTAATAACTGTTAAATGTCCAGACACAAAATAAATCTCAAAAAGTCAAAGCAACTGATTTTCGTTTTTAATCACATACAGAAAGAAAATATTAAAAAGCAATTATTTTCTAGATTTTATTATAAAAAAAATGCTGGACTTCCTAAATCTATAAGAGAAAGTTGCAGTACAGTTGTTCTGCTGGTCTCCAGGCTGCGCCAGGCTGACTCGCTAAGGCAGGGGAGGAGAGTGGGGGATGGGGTCTTAAGCCTGTCATCCTCGCGTGACATAACTGATAGGATTGCATTGACTAACGGGCATTTAAACGCTAGTATGACCTGCCGGCAGATCAAGAGGTCAGTGATGAGGCAGATGCGCCGATACGCCACGCGGCGGCCAGCAACAGGGTAAATAAGCCATGTTCTTTTGCCGTATGCATAATGTATGGCACGTAACCTCTATACAGTACAGGCACTGGGCATAACCGGGCCTATAGAATGTGCATAAGATAATGATAGGCAATGATAGGTGCACAAAAACACACAGTCCCATGAAATGTGGTTAGTATTTATGATAATCAAGTGACTCCTTACTTACTGGAGATAGACGTCTGAACAAAAAGCTAAATTGCAGTTTTGTTTGGTAATTATTAGGACACTTAGGTATACTTTGCTTGCTTATGAGGTCAAAAAAAGCTAATCAGCCAATCATATTTCACAAAGCCGATGGATTTAGTTATGCACCTACATTCAAGACATATACCTGCTGAAGTTCAAACTAAGGATCAAAATGAAGAAGGTTGGTGCCAGAGGGAGACTTGATAAATTAATGATCTACTTGGATTTCCGCATAACAACTTTTTACATCAGTGTCTCCATCACTCACACAATATGACAAAATATGAAGAAGGTGGATAACAGCAGCAAAAGAGCACACTGGGTGCCACTCTACCTAATAAAGTGGCCAGATGCAACATGCCAAAATTCATGACCTGACTAAACACTTTGCACTAGCCCAATCATACCATGATCCAATACGTTTCTGTGATGACAACCATTGGAACTGTTTGTTGCCCAATGCCTGGTTGTGGTCCAGGGAGGTGCACACGTGACCATCCCTGGCCCTATAGCCTCCTCTCTCTCCCCTCCAGCCAGATGACACACACTGTGGCTGATCTGTCAGTGGTCGCTGGTACTGGCGGTCCAGGACATGCACGATGTGTCACAGATATAATGTCACGACAGAACCCCCCCAGACGGAGAGATGTGGGGCGAGAGATGACAGATGAACAAAACAGGGCGGGACGGATGCAAAAAGGTGGACTGGAGGTGTGAGACAGTACAGACACAACAGTGCAAAAGATGGGCTGTAATACAAAGTGGATGAGAATAGAATAGGGAGACAAGAGATTATTTTGATGTTGATGGTACACAGGAAAAACAAGGTGGAGGTTTGTATGCCTAGATGGAACACATACAAACAAGAGGAGGATGGGTGGAGGAAAGCTTATAGTTTGGATAGACCTTAAAACTGAGACATAATAGAGACATAATCAATATGTATAGTTCTATGTTTAGCAACTGTTTCAACATTTGTTAATAAAGTCATTGTCAGGGCGCAGTTTAGCTCTTCTACCCTGGTTTCCTGTCGATTTACCGTCCTGTTAAATAAAGCCAAAAAGGCCCAAAAATATCAAGTCAATGACCACGGTTTTGCTAAAGTTTGCAACAAGTCTGAAACTGACAAATTATAATCAGTGTTTCTTGCACTGGCTCAAGTAATATTACAAGATTAGACCAAAAAGTCATATTAGCCAAAACACAGTAAAATATGACACTATGAAGGTAGAAAAATAGCATAATCAAATTGTCAAATGTGAAAAATGAACATCCCTGTGCCATTGCTCATTTAAAGTACAAGAAAGGAATTACAGATTATAAGTGATAGAGTTTGTATTGATTGATTTCGATGTAGGGCAATGTTATATGCAATGTTCTGACCCCATTTCACCTCATTTGTCCTATAGAGAAGTGTTAAGAATCTCATCCATTGCTTGTAACTTTAACAAAATAACAACATCATTCCTGGCCTGACTGTGGCATGAGTAATAGAAAGTGATTGTCACAGCGTCTGTACTCAGCATATGGGTGACATGATGGCAGCTTACACAACACACCTAAGCTTCACATGGTGCTGCACCATGGAGTCAAAGGAGCTGCCGAGCCCCTGCCGAGACGTGACTCACAGTATTCATATCACCAAAACACAACGTACAAATAAACAAGCGCATTGTGCCGGAGTGTATAGGGCTCTTACAGGTTCCTGTGACACTTTCTTAACAAAAAAGGGTCTTTCTGTTGCCATAGAGGGCGGGAGAGTCCAGGAGCAGTGAGTTATAGCCAACCTCATACAACAAAAGCTTCATCTGTGAGCTGTGTGGGGCCGTGTGTGTGTAAAGACATAGATAGGTTGTGGGCGTGTGTGCTAATGTGTGTTAGCGGACAGCCGTAGTGGTAAAGTGCACTGTAAAATTCAACCTTGCTTAAATTAACTGGTTTGCAAGATTTTGTTAAACAAGGTTCAATTTTACAGTACAATACAGTACATTAACTTTAACAATACTAAGTACACCTAACTACAAACTATTTGAAAGTAGGATTGCATATCAAATGAAAATCGGTATTGGCCGTTATTCATCAGATTAACTAACATCATTATCGGCCTAAAGAGACTGACGATGTTAACCTGTTGTGAAAAATGGATAACATCTAATATTTACTTTTAAAAAGCAAAATCAAAAAGTCTTTTTATTATTTTTACTATATTTTAGCACCCTCATAAAATCATTGACAATGCTCAAATGAAAGTCTAAATTATCCAAGCTAAAAAAAAAAAATAGGATGTGCCCTGCCTAAAGCCTGGTATGGGGCACTATACACTGACTGCATGGGTTTTTGTTGCATCTTAAATACAGTACGTTTTGAGCCTAAAGTTGCACAAACCATTCAGTGTTTTTGAGGTAATCAGTTTCCAATATTTTTAAAGTAACTTGTCTAATTTTACAGTGTATGTGTGTATGTGTGGTAGAGAGGATTTAATGGGATTTCCAGCTCAGCAGAAAGCGCTCTCTGGTCGCACCCCCCCGACATGTTCTGGTACGAGCACATACACACACATATACACACACATGAAGAGATTATCGATTAGTGAGAGAGAGCCGGGACCAGGGTCATTCATCAGAGGCTGGACACACCCAGGTGTGTTTTACTGTTGGCCAATGTTCAGCAGCGCATTCGAATAGCAGACAAGCATCATCTGAGACATGAGCGAGAGAGAGAGAGAGAGAGGTGGAGAGAGAGGCAGAGGTGGAGAGAGAGGCAGAGGTGGAGAGAGAGAGAGGCAGAGGTGGAGAGAGAGAGAGAGAGAGGCAGAGGTGGAGAGAGAGAGAGAGAGGCAGAGGTGGAGAGAGAGAGAGAGA
>JAVQKG010385694.1:0-10058 GCA_036025885.1 Hypseleotris bucephala | reverse complement strand
CTGTCTTGTACTTATTTATGCCGCATTATATTTTAGGAAAACAACCGTACAGATACTAAAATGAAAGTTGCACAAAAAATTTAATAAATAATAAATATATCAATGTTCTATGGATATAGTTACATTAACAGTAGTCTGTAGATTATTTATTTATTTTCATTTGTTTTATTACTTACTTTTTAAAATGAGTAATAGTAATAGTTTGGTGGTTGTATCACTTCAGGTGTATTACACAACTCAATAAATTTGTAGGAAGCTGTTTGCTGTTCACTCAACTGGGCGTGACTTACCCTGCTGGCTTTAGCATGTCTAGTTTAAAGCCTAGGACTAGTTTAGATCTCTGCGGTAAGTCAACTGCTCTTAAAACACAATTGTCATAGTGTAGTAAAATTGTATAATGTATTTTTTAGTTTTTCAGAGAGATTCCTGTTGTCACAATGCAGAATGTAAAGGTTGTGGTTGTTGGAGACAGTGGGACAGGAAAGACTTAACTACTTTTCACCTACATCAAAAAGGTTTTCCCTGGAGAGTACACACCAGACTTCTATGGCTCGTATACTACAGAAGTGAAGGTGGATAAACAGACTATTGGCTTAAGTATTTGGGATTCAGCTGGTCGTGAAGACTATGACCACCTACGCCCCTTGTGCTACCAGGATTCCAATGTTTTAATTATTTGTTTCTCTATTTCTGACCCTTCATCTTATGGCAATGTAACAAAGAAGTGGCTGCCAGAGGTTAAACATAATTGTCCAAATGTGCCTATTCTTTTGGTGGGAACTAAAAGTGACCTGCGTGATAATCAGGAGATTGTGGAGAAACTTAAAAAGCTAAATCAATCTACAGTTAACCCAACAAAAGGGACTGGCTTTGGCCAATCAAATTAAAGCAGGTTGAATATCTTGAATGTGCTTCCATCACACAGCAAGGACTGGATGAAGTGTTTTAGAAGGCTGTGTATGCTATTCTTCAGCAACAAACTGACACTAAGAAAAAATGCATTATTATGTAATGTTGATTAATATTTTACCATTTTACATGACCAAACAGATGATAAAGTCACCTATAAAGAAACATACAATTATAAAACGTTGTGACCTTGTTTTGTTGCAATAAAATATGTATATATTTATTTAAACATTTTTTTTTATTTTATTTTGAACGACCCCTGCCGGATATCAACACAGTTGTACTTCCGGAGTGTAGGGTTGTTTTGTTTTCATTTCTGAATCACTCCGTGGTTTTTAAATATCTTACAATTTAACATAGAAATACAGAAAAAGTGTAATTGATAGAGCCCTGAATCAGACTGTATAATATCTGAAGGACGATAATGCGCCGTAGAAACTAAAGTCATCTTTTATGCTATCTTCGTGAGCAGCTTTCAGGTAGCTAGCAACTAGAGTACTCACCATAATGCTACAGTAAACGATGTCAGAATAAGTATTTTACCACTATTCTGTTCAAAGGGAAATGGAATCAGTCAGTAACCTTAATATAGACGTGTAATGTATTAATTCATACGTTATGTTTATTGTTTATGACATATTTATAGTGCTATGGACTTATGATACTTTGCCCCACATCCAAGTGACTGTCGACTCCAAAGAACTTGAATAGGATTGCTTAATTAAACAGGGAACAGACTTTGTTAATTTACTTTGCTTTAAAACATTTTAATTAACTGTAAAGTATATCATTCTCTGACATTGTGCAATCAATAATATTTTAAACAATTCTTTGGCACTGTGTTTTAATTTTTTGCAGTATGTCAAAACTTCAGCATTTGAATTCTCGTGTGGCGAAGCTACTAACTCAAGCAGTTTATGAAGTTTTGGAGGTTGTGAAAGAGACCGTTTCTGAATATCAAGAGAAAACTGCCAGAACACAGCGAGAAAACGAGAGCCTGAAGCGGAGACTACAGGAGCTAAAAGACAAGATCACAAATGAAAGATGTGGGTATAGTTGCTCTTTTTATCATGTAATATCTAAGTGTACTTTCAAGTATAATGGAAATGTTAATACTTTGCATATTCTTTCTTTTGTAGTTGGCCTAAACTCGCTTGAGAATCATAGCGCTGAGGATCATCTCTCTCAAAACCAAAAGGATGAACTTTCTCTCCATGAACAAACCGAACTCTGCAGCTACAAATATGTCAGTGACATAAAGAGTGAAATACAGGATTACAACATTAACGCTTTAACACAAGCTGAGACAGAAGGCTTTGTGTCAGAAGCAACAGATGTGACTTGTATTATTAAGGAAGATGCTGCTACCCACTTTCCACACATATCAAATACTGCCAATAGTGTAACCCCTGTCCCAACTAGGAATACAGGACCTTCATCGACTGTCTGTCCAATTGATGTAAACCTGTCTATTGTCAAAAAAGAACCAGGACCATCTGAAGCAGTCTCAAAAGTCATGTCACCACCTCATAGAAATTGTACTCCTTGTGTAAATTTAAGTAACAGTTCATCGCATCAGACACCTGCTCAAGCACCTAGAGTTGTTGCTGAAAACCAAAGACCCGTTCCTATTTATTCCAGTCTTGCCATTTCTAAAAGACATATTACACATGCAAAAGCCAGCAGGCCCTCATTTGACATGCCAAAAGTGAGGAGGGGCCCATTGCAATCAGAGAACACTCATATCTGCATTGTGTGTGGAAAGACATTCAGCCGCATGGGAAATTTAAGGATCCACCAGCGCTCTCACACGGGAGAGAAACCGTACGGCTGTGTGCAATGTGGGCGCCGTTTCACTCAAGCAGGCGACTTAAAGAAACATAAAAGAGTTCATACCGGCGAGAAACCATTCTACTGTAACCACTGCGGCAAAAGTTTTAGCCGAAGGGAAAATTTAAAAAGACACCAGAGGATCCACATTGGTGAGACACTGAGGCTACAGCAAGTGTGGAGGGAGCAACAGTTGTGACAGCTTAAAATATGAACCGTCAAGTAATTCTGTAAAACTGTGAAAGATATTTGTGTCTAGCTTTGTGGGTTTACTTTGGCACTGTTCTGGTTTTAAATCAAGAAACTAGATTGTATGATTATTACATTACCAAAGAGAGAACTACACTATGTCATAGATTAATTTAATTTATTAATAATACTTGTGCAGTTGTTGTTGTCTTGAAAAATAATCTTGAAAAAATATAAATATAGGTCTGTTGCCTACATGTGTACAATTCTGGAAGGACAATTACTAAATTCTGTTTGATTCTTGTTTGTTGTGTGAAATTATTATTGGCTATTTGTTTGTGACCAGCTTATATAAGAAGCTAATTTTAGGAACATGGCTCAAGTCTTGAGTAAATGTATGCCATTGCCTAAATTTACAAATACGTGAATTTGTTCTTAAACTTTGAGTGCACATTTCAAGCATATGTATAATTGCCACTAATAAAATTGTAAACCCCCTTTCTTTTCAAATCAGGTAACTTTAAAATGATAAATAATATAACATGTTGCTGACTATTTAATTTCTGTGCAAAATAAATTGTTTATTAATTTGTCTGAATGTGTGGTATTTAGGCTGAAATATATTGCTGATTTCTTTTTAAATTCCTAAATAATTTCAAAACATAACCAAAATAGTTAACCAACTGCACACGTAGTTGATTCAAAATTCCTCCTTTTTATTGATTTGTATTAATTTAACACAAAAATGGTGTACTAGAGCGCCCTTTGGTTTGTTTACTTTGCAGTACATGCGGTGCGTTGTTGACGTGACGTGGTGCACCTAAAACCAGGAAGTGATTGGCACAGTCCCACACACCCACACACCCACAAAAAGAAAACTTTACACACTTTAAAAAGGTGAGTAAACGCAACCAATGTCGAAACAACATCCTCAAAATATCTTCCTTATTCTGTTGTGAGCTGAAAGCTGACGAAAATTTAACTAAACGCGGGAAGCTTTATTTGGCGAAATACATTTAAATCTGCACACAGCAACCTCGTCTTTTTTAGCATATTTCCACGAACCACTAATGTATTTATGTAAAAAGTATTTAATCACCAAATACTGACTACTGCTACATATAATTAATGTCTTGCTACACAAAAAGGCGTAGGCTACAGAATGCATTTCTTTTTAAGCGTCGTCATGTTCTATTGATTACATTTTGTCTGATAAGGAAGTAACCTACTTTAATATTTTCCTCTGTTGAGCAGGTTCAGAGAGCAGTGGATGTGCGATGTTGAAATGAAGATTGATGAAAAAGTTATGTGTTATTTTGAATCCAGCAACACACCTGTGGATAAAGAAGGTTACCTGTACAAAAAGGTGGGTTTCTTTGTATTATATTTGTTTTGTTTACATTGGGAGTCAATGGGAGTAGAGTGGTTTGCACGTATGCCTCATACACCTGTTTTATACCCTCTCTGTGTCTTTACCTAAGTACATTTCTTTTCTCTAATTACAAAAACATCTGTATAGGCTGCATTAGAAAAAATACATTCAAAATGAAAGTAAAAGTAAAGTAAATTGGTGTGTAAAGCAGCTGGGATGTAATCCTGTGATATACTTTTGTCTCCAACATGCAAAATAAAGCATAGAACAACTTTAAGCAATTGAATCAGCTGCTACAACCACTTTATAAAAATACTTCAACTTTAGCTTCTTGTTTTCAAACATCTTGGGCAAGACGTTGAGCATTAAATGAATCATTTGTAAATGTGACTGACAATAAACCACAGATGACACAACTGTCTCATAGGGTGAGATCAAGACTTCCTATCAGAAGCGGTGGTTTGTGTTGAAGGGGAACCTTCTTTTCTACAAAGAGAAACCATCTGACCGGGACGTCATTGGGGTGATTGTGTTGGAGGGTTGCACTGTCCAGCTCTGTGAATCTGATGAACAGTTTGCCTTCTCTTTGGTGTGGAGCGAACCAGGACTGAGAACATACAAGTTTTCTGCTGAGGACCAGAGGAGTCTAGAGAGCTGGATCAAGGCCCTGTTGACGGCCAATCACAACTACCTGGCCCTGTTGCTCAAAGACATGGAGAGGAAATACAGAGGTGAGAATGACAGCTCTGTTGTTTACACTGTGGGGGAAAAGAGGCATCTGAGTCTGAACAACTGCTGCAGCATTGTGATACATCAGCTGTCCCCGGCATCATGGTACAGGTGCTGTCTGTCATTACTTAGTTTATACTGAGGTCTGGCGGTTCACAGGAGATAGGAGTAACTACATGTCCTTTTACAAAAGTACTAATCTAAATAGGCCAAACAACAACAAGTTTAGAACATACTACGCTATCTTAGTTTCACCCAAACATGCATTGTTCAACCATATTACATTATCATCAAAATGTTAAATATATTCAAACTTTATTGTATAACGATTTTATGTGTGAGGTTAAATTTTCTCATGAAATATTATTTTGTTGTGGACATTACTTTTACTTAAAGTGCAGTTATTGGACAGTAAAGAAAAATATTAGTGTTACTTTTCTTCATAGTGTTTTTGGTTCTGACTCAGTACTCAAGTACAACAAGAAATCATTACATGTTTTGAAAGATTACATAATATTTATTACATTTAAAGGTAATTTCACAAAGTTCACTATTAACAATTTGCTTTTAAATTATATTTTTATCTGATCTCTTTTGCTCTTTAGAGACTCGGGGCATGCTGTCCATGGACAAAGCCAACACCTTCATCATGCCGAAGTTCCCCACATCAGAAGCCAGTTTGAGACCGCACCCCTCATCAGCACAGCCTTCTGTCTCAGCATCAGTTCCTGGAGCGGGACCTGGAGTGGTTCCTGGTCCAATTCTTCAGCCTACAGCAGCCATTTCTGCCAAATCAACTCCAAAGAGGTCACCCAAAATAAAACCCAAGAAAACTACTAATGCAGCGAATGTTCACACTCCTGCCATGTTTTATGACTGGACTGGGGTCCCATCAGATTCCCTGGATGAATTTATAAAAATGCACGAAGAATTTGGAAAAGAGGTGAAAGAACTGATTTACCGCTGGGCAAAAAAATCACCAGACGGTGAAGAAAACCTTATAGACTTTAGCTGAAAATGAACTGCGAAAGTTGTAGCCTAAATGTAATTATAGTAATGTAAAAAAGAAATGACTCAAGTATTAGTTTAGATTATTAGTATTATTTAATATACTTTTAGCCTAAAATATTGTTTATTTTAACCTTTGTGTACTTGAGCAATAGGCCTAGTTTTTAGCATTGTTTTTGTTTCAAATTGTTTTGTTATTTCTAAATGTTTAATGTCCAATTAATTACATTTTAATCTTCTATTTGAAATGTCTTTATTTCTTTGACTATACCCATAAAAAATGTAGGTCAGAAAGTATTCCAGAAACATGTATAACAGACAAAATGGCTGAGAAAGAGAATGGCAGAAGGCAGTTCTATTTCTGTCTCTTCAGCTGTCTTGTTTTTATGGTCTATAACAGAGCTCTTTCTGTGTGGGTCTCTCTCTCTTTTCACCTTCAAGACCATACTTGACATGTGTCTGCTGACAGCCCCCCCTCGCATAGCAGTGACAAGTCATTTACAATTTAAACATACAGATTGGCTAATTTAATCCCCACACAATAGTAAAGCTTTTTTACAACTAAGTGGTCACCCGTTGCAGTGGACTGAATGTCCTACACAGAAGCTAAAACAAAGTATCGACTCACTTCTTGACAGCACCTGATACATATCTAACCCGAGCAGTTACATGATTGATGGCAGCCTATGGGGCTCATATATGGAGGTTAGTGGGTGGGCCGACGCATTTGAAGCAACTATACTGGGAAGCTCTGGGAGCAACCAAAATTAGTGCATTAGGTGGAAAAGTTGCATATTTAGATTGTCTAAAGTATTTTATTCAATGATGATCAGTGAAATAAAAATGTATGGGCAGAAAATGTAACAGTTTTTAATATAAATTCAAATACATATATTATACATAAAGCAGTACTTCAGTTTAATGTCCGCTTTTTATTTCAGCCTTTACATCTAATTAGAAAAGGAAATGGCTGCCAGTAAAACCTAATCTTACTTGATCCTTGTTAATGTCCCTCTTTATTGCGTAGCCGCTGCTTGATGGGGCCTAGTAGTAGTTTGTCACCACTGGAATAGGCCCAGTTTGGCGCAGGCAACTGATTTCAAGTTTCATTACTGTTTATGCTGTCTGTAGGCACTACTGATTTTATACTGGACACCAATACCATCATTAGGCAGGTGGTGACTTCAGGAAATGTTAATGAGAAGTACATGTTGGCACCTTAAGGTGGCTTATAGCAGCTAATTAAAAGTGAGCTTCATGTACTCTGTGGGATAAGCGTAGTGGTATTATGTTGTTTCAATTGAATAAATCGGTGATAAACAGGTAGTATATACGATTTGTTATATTGCAACTGCAGCTGAAATAACAAAATGTAGTGCTTATATGTTTATTGATGGCATTCAGTTGTCTCTCATGTCCCGTCCCTTTACCCATATTAGTCCACAGATGACACCAAAGTCCGCCTTGTGTTGGCATGGAATTCACCTCATTCCAAGACTCCTGCAGCCTATTTTGGCCCATGTGTAAGGTGATATGTCCCCGCCACCTCCTCGCCCCGCCCTCTATCTCTTACTTTCCCCCCCAGCTCTGTTTTCCTGCCAAACCTGATGGTGTGGCTAAAGTTAGTCCCTTGTGGGCTAGTATATAAGGCCCCTAGGGTACACCTCTTACATGTCAGTCACATCGGCTTGGCGTAGGCTTCTCTTCTTGACCAACAACCAACCAGAAACTTGAGAGATGGTGAGTGTGGCCACGTTCCACGGATGAGATGGTCTCTAGGGGATGTAGGAGCTTGTCTGCACCAAGTGATCATGCCAGAGCATCACTGATACATTTACTATCGGAATACATCTAACCAAGACATGCCTGGAGTCTCTAAATGATGGACCCATCACTTGGATTGGGATAAAAAACTTAAAACTATTTGAAACCATAACAAAAAAGTGAAATGGTTAGATTGGGGCTTGATCTTCATCAACCCAATTGTAATTAGCAGTGAATGTTGTGTTATGGATATTCAATTGGATTCCTCACTGGCAAAAACTTAGAATGTAAAGTTTACTTGTGTGTATTGAAAATTTATGGAAAAAATATTTGCGTTTATATCAATCAGATGACAATATAGACTGAACAGAAGTAGTACACCATTATTGACTCACTGACACTTTATGGCTTGACTTGCTATCTTTGTTTTAATTGATGTGAAGTGCGTTGCGTGTTTTGTAAAATATGTGTGTTTTGTCATTTTTCTTCTCAGGCACCCAAGAAGGCCAAGAGGAGGCAGCAGCAGGGTGAGGGTGGATCCTCCAATGTGTTCTCTATGTTTGAGCAGAGCCAGATTCAGGAGTACAAAGAGGTAAAAATCTTTTGACTAAATCACACATTAGGTAGAATGAGTAGGTCCGTTTAGTTTTGTGGCTTTTGGAAGGTAGTATTTGACCTTTGAGACAGTATTGGAAGGATGTCACCAAAATTTGTAGATCTGTTTTAATTGGATCAGTGACAGCAAGTGAAAATATGTCCTCATCAGCAGGACAGGAACTGTAAATTTGAACTATGCTTTTGACAGCGGCTACATGCACCCCGGGATAGCTCAGTAATCTTCCTCAGAGACTAACAACTCTCCTGTCGGTGACCCCACTGGAATGTCTCCTAACAGCTGGGGCAACCTCACATCAATCAAGGCAGGAAAGAAGGGCTTAAAGTAGAACAAACAACAATGACTTCATTTTAGTTTCAAAGACTGACAGGTGGTGGTACAGGAGAAAGATGTGGAAATAAAATATTGTAAAGCCGTTTAGCACCTGGGTTAGTTTGCAGATGAGACAATGACACAAACAACTAGGACTAGGTTTATAGGATTTTTGCACCAGAATTAGTTGGAAAATGCTTATGATTTGTAGACACAGCAGATACACTAAACAGGATAGCCTAAGTAATAATTACATTAGTCAATTAGAGGTGACTACAAGATCATTTCTGCCCCTACCAAAAGTCACATGGGGGTGACAGCTGTAATCAATACCTTCTCCTTAAATGTCGCAAGGGGCTTGTCTCGAATTCCGAGACCATTTTAACACCTTAGAAAGACAAGTGGCCGACCAGCTGCCAAGGCCCAAAAGGTTTTGCCGTGCCATCTTTAGTTTCACAGGGCGCAATGTGGAAAGAGGTGGAGAACGGCTCCACATTTACACGTTTGTGTCGGCAGACTCAACTCACGCAAATAATTATCATAGGCAAGTCTTAATGCGTGAATATCAATTAACGCCATTTTGCCAGACTTACAATTTAACTCATAAGACCCGATAAACCAAATGTGAGCTTAGGCTATGTAGTGTAATTACCAGCTCAACCCCCTTTTATTACCCGACTGTCCCCAACAGACTAAACTCTTTCCCAATCCCAACTGATTTCTGTGCGTAATTACAATACGCACAGAAATGACAATACCAAAAAAACTGCTCCTCCAAACGCCTAAATAAACCATATCGCCCATGTCTAATGTAATTACCGACCTAACCTCCTCTTTATTTCCTGACTACCCCCAGGCTTTCACAATCATTGACCAGAACAGAGATGGCATCATCAGCAAGGACGATCTCAGGGACGTGCTGGCCACTATGGGACAGCTGAACGTGAAGAACGAGGAGCTGGAAGCCATGGTGAAGGAGGCCAGCGGCCCCATCAACTTCACCGTCTTCCTCACCATGTTCGGCGAGAAGCTGAAGGGTACGTACACTTACTATAATTAACTTACGTAACTTTTGTGAAGCGCAGTTAAGTAACGCGACTTGCTTTTACGCACAGGTGCTGATCCCGAGGACGTCATCGTTAGCGCTTTCAAGGTCCTGGACCCCGAGGCCACTGGCTTCATCAAGAAGGAATTGTAAGTTTGTTTTGTTTTACCATTTATATATTATTTGTATTTAATTGTCATATATTTGTGTATTTATTTTTAATCATTTTTTAAAATAGCATTTTTTATTTGTTTATTTTCTTAGCACGGTGGAAAGTTAAGTTA
>JAVQKG010385610.1:0-11475 GCA_036025885.1 Hypseleotris bucephala | reverse complement strand
GGCTTCATCTTCTTTCCTCAACAATTTGATAAACCATTTTGAATCACTGTAGAACCTCTTCCAGGCCACCACCAGTTTCTCAGTCTCATTTATTGTCAACAAATAAATTAAATAAAATTTTCATCAAGTCTGAATTATACAGCAGAATCCAGTCCAAACATCATACAAATCTTACCACACTATTGTTGCTGATGTAATATTACATGTTCTTTTGCTTTAACTTTTGCTTAAACTGTAGTCTGCATTACTTACAAAGAGTACTTTTGAATTGAACCTAAAGCTTAGGGGAGGTTAAGGCTACAAGTCCAGGCATGTGCTCGTTGTGCATTGCAGGAGAAATCCCTCTTAGATCAGGACTAGTGCAGCTCTAAAGGGTCACACTCAGTGCTGGCAAAGCTCCAGGCTCATTGATCCGAGAGTATCTGAACAAGGAGAGACTGCAGCATCCAGCTGCCACTCAGCAGGAACACAAGGTAATGTATGCCACACTGCTGCAAAGGTGCTATCCATACATCCCCTCTTTAATCCTCAAGGAGACTGGCACTGGCAGGAAATGGCAAACACAAGATGGCACACTTTCAATGCACTGGTTGAGAGGAAGCCATCGGGGAAGAAAAGGAGGGCATGGTGGGTGCAGAGGGAGAAGCGGCCAAAGCTGAAAAACAAGCTGGTTGCCAGGTGGCATGTGGTTGCACTAGGGTTGTTTTGTCTGTTCGAGCAAGTGTTTACTCTATTCATGAGAGTGTGTAGGAGGCAGCGGAGAGGTACCAAGAGCTACTATATGAGAAACCTGGGATTTCCACCTGAGGCAATAGAGATGCCTATCATCCACACATGCACCAGGGCGCTCGTAAACCTTGTCCTCGCAATTATTGTCACTCTTGTGTGCAGGCCCTTGACTTTACTGCAGTTTAACACACAAACTTTATGTCTCTCAAATGTACAATGGGAAGCAGCGGACAGGATAGAGCTCTTTAGAGGCGGCAGGAGATTGGTTAAGTGTTGTCGAGCGTGGTGGTAGTTAGAGAATGGACGTGAATACTCAATCAGACTGCAGAGGTTTCTACTGTAGCATAAGCTGCTAATTACAGGACAGGGAAAAAAGAAGTGTGCACGGTTTACAGAGGAGCAAAGAGATTCAAAATGCATAGGAAATATACTGCAGTCAGTCAAAAAGAAAGAAGGCTTACAGTATATGGTGAGTAAATGACAATAAGAGAAAGGAGAGTGGGGAGAGGAAAAAGGGTTGAATTGCCTTTTCACCAAGATCACACCAGCTCCTAAAAATAAACAGCCCTACTGCAGTACAACATGTTTGCACCATTCAGAAAACATCATAGTGACAGACACACATTTATGTTCATATATCTCTTCTAAGCCTTCTTCATCTTTACATAAAATACACCACATGAAGAGATAAGTAATGCATGATAGAAATGGACAAGACTTTAATTATTCATTCAAACCAGTGCAAATGGACTTGTGAGAGGAAGGTGAAATTGTAGCACTGATTTGTGGGATAACTATGGTGTTGTTGTATCTAGCTCAATGATACATGTTCACAAAATTAGCAGAAAGACAATAAGTACCTCTTTGTTCACAGATGAGCACTCAACCAACTAAATCTGCAACTGTGCAAGGTCTAGTTCATAATTATGCAGCTCTGTCAGGTACAAGCCTAGAAAACCCACTTATTGAATCCCACATGACATTTGGTTAGTACAACCTATACCTTGTGGGTGTGTGACTTTCATGCCTCTGTGAATTCAAAGGAAGTCACATTCTTTTACATTACCGTTACAGTGTACACTATTCATGCAAGCACTTTTTAGGAAATATGTCTTTATGGGACACAAATTAAATCTGGATTAACAAAAACAAAGCAAATGCAGTGAGTGGAACAGATGGGACTAAGCCTGTGTGTAACAGTGTATGCCCTAAATTACAGCCAATTCATCTGACCTTGATAGCAGGGAACGGAATAGCATTCAGCACCACAGACAGCACCAACGCAAATACACTATTAATACACAGGAAAGCAACAAGTTTACTCATTACCCAAAATAAAATGTATGCCAACCACAGCATCTGGTGATAAATTCACCACTGTGTAGCCGAATGGTCAAGGACAAAGCGACAGACTAGCCTTAATTAATGTTTTAGGCTCTGGAAGCACCATTATTCAGGTAGAGCACTTAAATGTTGTTCGCAGTTGCTTGGACAGAAATTAATGCACAAAAAAACTTGTTTGATACATAGATTATTATAGATTAAAACAATAGAGACAGCACATACAAGTTTGACCTAGGTAAGGTAGCAGTGGCAAAGATAGACACAATTAATAAGCTCATTTCTCATTTATTAGAAGCAACTATTTTGAAATATTGGGAATTTTACAGTTGTGTCCATAATTCCATATTCCAATTCCATTTGTATTCAGAAAACTGCATCAAACTGACGCTTGTTGTAGCTAATATAGAAATAAATAAACGCTAACAGACAGAAACTCAATAAAAGCGAAAAAAATGCTGGTTCAAGTGATTTATAATCAAGTGCTAACTGCTTCATTTTACTTGTTTTCTCATTGCTTTCTGACATGTTGCTGTGTCTTAATGAGGAACAAGTTAATTGGCACTGCTACGTGACAGCTGCAGATGTTTTAGTGTTGTGCTGAGTGATAGTGCTGATAATTGTCAGTGATATGCCCTACAAACTGATTCTTATCTTTGAGTCTATATTTAAACAGTCTTTATGTTAGTCAGGAAAAGGCTGGTTTAAGGGACAGCATGGTATAAATGTCCTAGTACTGAGAGAACACTGAGTTGCATTTAATAGGGGTGGGTGGGCGATATGGTAAAAATATAATATCACAATTTCTTTTAAGCCAAGATCACAAATTCAGTTTTATGATGATTTCAGTTGACTTTGAATTTTCTACCTTACACAGAAGACTATGGCTACATAAAACAATTTTTACTTCAAATTCATTGTACATCCAATCCAATGATCACCATAACACTATAACGCTACAATGTTGGTAGGTGGAACATTAACAAAGCACCACCTCTGTTACAGTAAGATGCCAGTTTGAGTTTTCCCAATCAATATCCATTAAGCCTTCAATTGATTTAAAAGGCCCACAACTGAGTGAATAATGTGAAAATACAGGAGGAGCTTGAACTACCTGTCAGAAAATTAAGCCGCAGGTTGTCAAAGGGATGAAACATTAATCAAAGGCAAATCACAGGCATTTCAGGACACAGGGACCAATAGTATTGCAGAGAGAAGACACATTTCTTAAAGTCTATATTTTTAAGTAATTTCTCTGCCACAACAGTTTTTAGTTTAACGATCAGCTTCTGACTGCAGTAAAAACAGTCAGCAGCAGTTCTGCTCAAACCTGGCACAAAAAATATACCTAGATATTCCCTTATGAGGACATTGTATTGAGCATGTACCAAAATAAATTCAAATATGAGTAGGCTAATGTACACAGGACAAGGTCAAAAAGTACTGTCATTTTTATCAAGTCCACAAATAGCCATAGCCTTGGTTAAGAGAGGATAAGGCGCCCATTTATGGCATGGTAAAAAGTATATCCCAGACCACAGACTCAAATCTTAATGTAATGTGTGTACTTTTTATATTTGGATCCTGGGAATGAACATGTCAATGTCAGAAAATGTGCCCTTCTATTCCTGCAAAATGGTTTCATTTTAATCTGAAGGTTGCATAGCTTATTCTTTCCTGCTTTGAG
Organism: Hypseleotris bucephala; assembly: GCA_036025885.1. NCBI lineage: Eukaryota > Metazoa > Chordata > Actinopteri > Gobiiformes > Eleotridae > Hypseleotris > Hypseleotris bucephala. The sequence goes on along the minus strand of JAVQKG010385610.1, from coordinate 7,718 downwards.
CAGATTTTGAGTCACAATGTTGGTAATATGAGGAGCAGCTAACTGACAGGTCAGCTCTATCTGCCACGTGAATTTATGGGTATTTAAAAACGATAGGAGGCGTTTATTTATTATGAACTTACTCTGTTTTCCGGGCTAATCCCACGGAGCGGCACAGCGTAGTGGGGGTCTGCGGGACCAGGGACTTGCAGCAGGGACTTCTCTTGTCCTCTTCAGTCCGGTCCGGACTGGCTTGGCTCGCTTTGGGCGACTGGGGCGAGGTTGGCACGAGTTGCAGCTGCTGAGGGTGATGGGAGGCGGGAGCAGGAGCGGTCTGCTGCTGCGGATGGTGGTGGTGATGCTGCTGCGGCGGCGGTGCTACGGGCTGGTGATGAGCGGAGGAGGCTTTGCTAGCCCCGGCCGCGTGCTGGTGCAAGTGAGCGGGAGCCTGGGGACTCGCGTTGCGGTGAGTAGTGGGGGTCGTAGCGGGGTGATGGTGGTGGTGGTGTTGGTGTTGATGGGTCGGCGGTGCGGGCTGGGGCACGTATTGGTGAGGGTCCCGCAGCTGACGGTTCTCGCCGATCAGATCTTCCACCTTCCGTTCTAGCTCGTCGATACGCTGGCGCTGCGTCTGGATGAGGCTCTGCTGGTTCTGCACGATGGTGGTGAGCTCCTTCAGGTAGAGGACAGCTTTCATGGGGTTATCCAGCAGACTCTCCATCACTAAAATGTGGATGTGGTGGTCGCCTTCCCGCCTGAGCCTTGTTGGTTGAGAAGCGGATGTAGTAGCGCGGCAAGTGACCCAGCTGCTCTGACGCTGTACGCTCACCGTGCGCGGGCAAAGCGGCCAGGATACTCCTCTCTCACTTGCTCCGCTGCTGCTGATGCTGATCCAGGAGCTCATCAGCGTCAGTCGGAGGCCGAGGGGGCCGGGACGAAGTGGACCAGTGACGTAAGCACGCACGGGAGAGACGCTCGAAGGTTGTTTCTCATTTCAAAGTCCGTTTGATAGGCCAATTCTAAAACAACCTAGTCAGCTGCAGAGTAGGCTGCTTACCTCAATGTTACAATCAATTCCTACTTTTGATCGAATAAAAATAGAGACACAGTAGGCTATAGACTTAATGAATAGGCCAGACTAAAGGGAGGTAGCCCACTCAAAATCTGTTAGGCCTATCACTAGTGAACTGACCCTTTATTAAAATAGGCTATCAAATTTGCATATAAAGAATAAGTAATTTGTGCATGCATCACGGTTATGACATCTTTACATTGATGCAATTAACTCACCATAAAAAGTGAACAGGGACAGGGTTAAATTCTCATAGAGATGTTTCACAATCTGCACCAGTTCTAGCCTGGCCTAAATGTCCTGTTAGAGCTGAAACACAAGGCTGAACTTTGAGTGATGTACAAAATGTAAATTATGTGACCTTGTGCAGGGGTGACATGTGAGTCCATTCTTATTTCAAATTGACTCTGTATTGGAAAAGGTGTCACCCACCCTTAACATCATTTAGTTTACAGGTGCAGAAGCCCGGGAAGGTCACACATCCTTGAGACTGGAGGGACAAGGACGATGCACACAGTGAGACGAGGATAGTAAAGTTTATACCTCCCTTACCTTGGATTTAAAGTTGAGTCAGCTTCTACATGCCCTCTAAAAAGGCCACAGACATGATAATTCCCTGTTCACTATGTAGCGATAACATTCAAAGAGATTACATAAGTATGACCCATGTTTTAATCCTGTTTTGGAAGTTTTCAATGGAACAGAAAAAGGCACATTTTTGCTTTTGGCATAGAACAAAAAGTCTCACAGTGAATTATTGTCAAGGACATTTTAATGTTAATTACATTTAGATACATGAAGGCCATGACAAAGCAATTAATGTCAGGTAAAGATTAATTTCTTACAAATCCCGACTTCATTAGTGACCCCTGTACAGGACAAAGAGTAATTGACACAATATCATGTAGCCTATCAGAGTAGTTAACAATATTGGCTATTAAAATTAGACTTATATTCCCCTGCTACGCAAATTACATTAGCAAATGTGTTATTGGTAAAGTGATGGTGAAGTTGTTGCAGTTTGTTCAGCTTTGAGAGATACGCTGCAGCTATAGGCTAAGAGTATAACTTGTGGATGGTGCACTGCAGTCATTAGTCCACCCTTTCATTGCATTAAAGCTCAAGGTGGTTTATTTTCATCAGTGTAAATAGGATTGCATTGATTGTTGAGGTCCAGCTTACAGTGGGTCCATGCTTTGTCACACTAGTTGGATAGGTAAAGTCTGCTTCACTCTGCTTTATTTAAGTAAAAATATTCAGCCTCCAATTGTGTTTAAACTAAATATAATCATCTGTCCACTAATAAAAAAATATATTTTAAAATGCAAATACAAAAAACATTAATATTCCACATCATTATTCATTCTCATTGCATTTTGTGAGTATTTTTAATGTGAGTGCTGCTGTGAAATTTGAACTATTACTTCAAACAAGTGTTAACATTTATACACATTTCTATCCACACTTCCTGAAGACAAAGTCACCTCATCTTACCCTGAACCAAATGATTATATGCTAAACGAGGCTTTTGCATATATCAGTATGTGCTATGTTTGAAGCCTGAAATCCTCCGGTCTTAGTCGCTTGTACACGGCGCTGTGGCGGAAAAGCAAATTTTTGGTGCCATTAGCTCATTTAGAAACGAAACAGGTTTTACCTCATGCAGAGTAATTGCCCTGTCATTATAAGAAGCTGTGAGCCTACAAATAGTGATAGCGTGAGCAGGAGGAGCCCACAGGTCAAATTAATAGGAAGAGTGCATAATCCCAGAGCTGCAAGAATTAGATACTACTTAATTACAATATTAATTGTAATATGCAAGATTTCCAAGCAAATGTGTAAATAAATAAAACATAAAGTGCACATGTTGCAAAATAAGGCTTTATAGTCTAATACAGTTTTTAAAAATGTGTAAAAAAAATGGTCCTGATAAATTAGGTTTGAATAATTTTGATTTTGAACATGCTTTAATACAATCATTTCAGAGTGTAAAATATGGCCGTATATACAAGAAAATATATAGGAATTTAGGATTTAGGGGTCATAGTAACCTTGATCGGCCACAAGGGGGCAGAATTCCACTATGAAGTATTGTGAGGTATTAGAAAAATCAAATCAATTTGGCATAGGCTGTGTAAAATAATATGTTGCCTATATTTAATTTGGTATTTGATTTTGTTATTTTGAAGTTGGTTGTAATAAAAGGGTCTATATTTAGATTTTACTTTGACTGAAGCTGCCAGTTGAAATTGACCTCATTGGCATGACATCGACATGATGCTCTTAAAATACACTGAACTGTGCCTTTGACAGAGAATAAGGGCCTTATGTCTGACACATTCAGTGAAGATCCATGAGTGGCTCTGAACAAAGCAGTGACTGTTAGAGCCTGTGGTCACAGAGCAGTGCCTCTCATGACAGAGCGCCAACACTATGTCTCTGTTTAACCCGCACCCTGTAGCAGTCCATACCACTACACATACGCTACACTTAATACTGTCAATCAGACATGGCATTCATACTGCATAACAAAGACAGAAGACTGTGTGGCTATATATACTGTATGTATATATGTATTTACATCTACAGTATATAGACTATATACATGTATATATACACCATGTATATTTAACTTCTATTTTTATAGACAATTACATCTTAATGTCATAGTCTATTACTTAGTATAGTACAGGAATACAGATTACATAACCTATAATTTATATATTTATATATTTTTGGATTACTTTTTTAATAATTATTGTTTTAATCTGTATGATCTCAATACACTTCACACACACACTTTGCAGTATATTTTGGATTTTGCTGGGCATGAGCTAAGAACATGGGCTGCCATCTACTGGTACATGTTTTACAGTACATCAGTGTCTATTACATATGTATTAAATAAAAATGAACAGTTACAAAGTACGTATGAACTTACAAGAACTCCATCCTTACTATGTCCATCTTGTTAGTGCTACTGTCATGCCTCAGATGTCTCAGTGATAGTGACAACAGGCAGTGGGCCTGTTAACACAGACAGCAGCACATACATGTCTGTAATGTGAAGGAAATAATGTCAAGGGCCTGAGCTATCCAGCTTCTTGAAGTTCATGTAAGACAGCAGCATAATGACTAAATAGAAACACATCCAACCGAGGAGCTTTTAAGACTACAATCATTTCTACATGTATTTGATTTATAGTCATGGTCAAACCAAAATCATACACCTCATTTGTCTACAGACTGGATTAAATTATCTTGACTTATTAGAGAGACACACTGAGGCCTCTATTTACTCACTAGCTGAATATAGGGGACACCTGTTGCCCTTCGTCTCACTCCATTAAGCCTTGTTCTGCTAAAGCTACTCCACATTCTCTTATGTGCCCCACATGAATTAAATTGTGCCAGTGAAATGAAACATGATAAAGTCAAGTGCAGATCAAAGACCAAAACAATATCTGTTTATTCATGTCTATTTTTATTCTCTAAAAATTTCATAGCAAAACAAATGTTGTTTGGGTACATATAAAAACCTCTGACCTCTACTTATCTTACAGCCATTACGCAGAGCATCATCATTGTCATATTACTCAAGCTTTTTTTAAACATGACATTAAATACAGTAGTCATATAGCCTTAAAAGAATAAAGGTATAATCCAGTTTTCTACACAGATCCCTGAAGAGCATGTTACTGTCCAGAACCGCCTGTATCAAACATTTTCTTACGCCCCTCCATGCCCGACATGGCCTCCACGTTTTTACGCCAGTCTCCCACCTCATTTGTAAGCACCTGTCGAACCATTACACAACATTAACGTACATATAATCTGGCATTTATTATTGGTCACCTTGTAAATTATTGGGTCTACCTTGTCCTGTTTGACGTCCTCTTTCTTCACAGACTTGAGGTTGGCTCTCAGATCCATTGAGCCCTTGTGTTTAGATCCCAGCAGAGCTCTCATCATCTCATCGGCCGACACTCTCACTTTTCTGAGCGCAGGTTTCTTGAACTTACCTCCGAGGTCTTGTACTTTCAGTTTTAATTCGTGGATCTACAAAATAATGACGTTTTAATGTATGTTTCATAAAATGTGTCTTATATCAATATTGCATTGTCTCACACACTTACATCTTTGTTGTGCTTGTTAACTTTGGATTCACAGTCATATCGCTCTTCGTCCACTACATCGATTTTGGCATGAAGCTGTTTGCATATTTTCTGAAAGGCAACATGTTATGAATAGACAATTACAACTAAATGTTTACTAGTGTCAAAAAGTAATGGTTTTAGGCACTGTATAAACTGTTTAACAAACATTTTATGAAGTGTTTGTAAAAGAAACACTATCAAAAACATCGCACATCTAACTTATAAACAGTGTAATTCAGTGATTCTCAAACACCCTAGTGAGTCACCAGAGATTTTTGTTGGGTCACCAAAAAACACAATTTAAAAATAACCTAATAGTCTAAATCTAAACTTTAGGGTTGGGTTGCGATTATAATGGCCAAACCAAATATGGGTCCCTTGAAAATAAGTTTGAGAACCACTGGTGTAATTCACTGATTTACATATCTGTTTATCTTAATTTTTAGGAGTATTATTGACCTGCAGTTCGTCCACAGACTTCCCAGACAGCTGCAGAGGAGGTAGCTTCTCTCCAATGTAATTCTTCTTCTCCTCTTCCCGTTGCTGGCGCTCCCTCTGCAGGTCCTCTGATGCTCGGGTCAGGAGGAGTATCTGGACCCAGGAATAGACATATACAATACACATGCATTTGTTCAAGCAATGATACGTAGTACTTTAAGTTGGGTAACAATATATCAAACAATCTACAACTACTCACTTTAAGAGAGAGCTTGCGAGATGCCGATATCTTGCATTTCGGCTGTGGGAAACAATCAACAGTAAATCTTATAAGAACATACAATCATTTTGGGCAATTTTATCATATGTCCCACAGTTTAAGTACATAATGTGTCCAACAAGTTCTGTTCTGGCATTTTATAAAACATGTGTTAAAATGATGATTGATTAGGTCCATATAAATAAATTGCACATAGGTTTCAGCATATGACATCCTTGTCTTCAAAGTTCCATATACAGTAAAGTGTAGCATACAGGCAGATAATGTAAGTGTCAAACTCAACACCAGTGCGTTACTGTCATTGTGTCAGAAGATAATGCTTTATAATTAGTCTAAGGTCAAGGGGAACATGGTTGATGGCTGATAACAGTGACAGATAAGCTGTGCCAGGACTGTCCCGCCACGTCAGAGGACAGTGTGTCCCCATCCTGTCAACTAATGGAGGATTAACATGGTACTGTGCTGGCCTCACCTTTTCCCCTCCTTTGGGATTCATGATCGTGGGACTGTCAGCTCCTGCAATGACAAATAACTAAACCATCAGTCAGTGTGTGCAACAGTAGGTATTACAATAATGACTTGATGAGTAGCTACTACAAAAGCATGGCAAGTTTTTTATGTGTACAATTCATACACAGGATAGATTAACGTGCATTGGAGAGATAAGAAACATGATTTAAAAACACAGGCAAGAATTACAATTTAAAATAAACAGTCAGAAATAGAAAATGTGTCATGAAAAGGTCAAATTACATACATCAAAAAGAACAAAAAACTCAAGATTTTTTTTTATGAGCCACAAAGTATTTATATCTATCGTGTCACAGCTTTTTAAAGTCCATTCCATTCTTTTGACAAGAGGATTAAAGTCTCTTTTTTAAAATCAGCTCAGATTTTAAATCAACATTGACCATCTGGATCTGAACTTCACGAGGGAAATCTTTAGTTTGGACATTTTAATAAAACATCAACATAATCTATTGTTTATGTATTAATTTATGTTACATCTTTTGCTGCAGATGAGCTATAGTTTAAGTAAGTTAAAGTCTGCTTTAAGCAATGTTGTGAGCTATCTATTAAAAGCATATCATAAATAGGCAACAATTAACTGTATAAACTAAATTTAAAAAATTTAAAGTTAAAAAACACATAGCGCAGTACAAACTATGTAATTACTTTCTTAGATTTGAGTAAAAGTGATAAACATTACCTGTGATAGGGGGTCGGTGGCTAGTCAAACAGTGACTATTGAAGACAATGGGCAGCTTTTATGTGAGCTGGGTGGCAACGGGACAAGAGATACAATGTCTGCCCCTCTAAAATGTGCTGGCCCTGCTCCAAGCATAGATATCACCTCCCCTGACTCCAGCTACGCCACAGAGGTATAATAATAAATGGTGAGCTTTATTTTAATTGTATTGACCATGTATTGCCTCCTGGAGCAAGTGATGACATCATTATTCACCATGACAGCCTAACCAAACTTTTCCTATGTTGACTTCGTGGCCAGTCACAATAATTGCTTAACTAGTACAAGTAATTACATTGATGGATTAGTGATACAACAGACACAAATGGATGGTGGATTAAAATTCTGAATATTAAATTAGCTGATTGTTTCAAGACAAACACAAAGCCAGGGCACATAACAATAGCACAGCATCATGTTCTATATTTAGTTCATATGGGCATCTATGCTGTTAAGGGCTAACTCTGGAATAACACAGCCAAAATACAGGAACATGAGCTGTGAAAACAATACTTTGATTCAAACCAACTACATATGGGTTAC
>JAVQKG010385479.1:0-10292 GCA_036025885.1 Hypseleotris bucephala | reverse complement strand
TCAAAACCATAAAAAAAAAACATCTCACAAATTTAAAGGAAGTTTGATATTTGTATGAATTATGCATTGGTTTATTCAGCACTTTACATTAGATTGCATTGTTCATTCTTCTACGTCGGTGGTGGTAAGCTATACTTCTTTTGCCACATCTGCCTTCGGGTAGACTGATAGACATGGCAGCCATACCATGTCTATAGCCTCTTCAAACACCAATCACACATTAACACACTCATACTATGGCAATGTGGGCAAAGTGTCTTGCCCAAGTACACAATGGCAGAATGCAACATGTGGAATTGTTGTATTCACAAGTAATATTAATTACTGAATTTTTAAGCTAGAATTGTTGCCATAATAAATAATGTAATGTAGACATTGATTATGCAGTTTACAAATGTGCTAAATATGAAGTAGATATGGATAATTATAGAAAATGACTAAACTTACTGCAAAAGAGGAGCTCAGTCAACTTAAATAATTTGAGTTAAACATAATTGATTAGGGGCAATGGTTTTATTTGTTTATTTATTTATTTATTTCTGTATTTATTTGATAGTGACAAGTATGTTTCATGAACCATGTCACACACTACAACATTTTAGCCGGGGCTAATTCTCAATGCCAGTCCCTAGCATTGAGGTGTATATAACAATGGAGTAATGGAGTCCAATCAGTCTCACTAAGGGGTTGTGACTGCACTTCCGCAGCCGTTTGGCTAGCCCCTGGAGGAGATTTGACTCCACTGCGCAGCCGCAGTTGCGTTTGTGTCTCCGTTCCCATGGTGACAACCAATTGGTCAGTTATTTTAGTCAATATCTCTGATTGTAGGGTTGATATCGATGGAAAAAAAAGATTTACATAAAGGGGACTAAAACCAAGGCGATAAGGCTAGAATGGTGACTGTGGCCGCTATAGGGACTTAGCAAGGAGCACTGAAAGTCCAATAAAAGTCAATGGGAATTAGGCACGATGGAGCTGACTGAAATTTGCTCTGCGGTCACGGCGGGTAGCGGCTAGCTGACTCCACCCCTATATACACTCAATGCATCGTCCACACCTTGCAGCTGTCCAGTCAACACTTTCCTAAGAATGCCTTACAGCTGCTCCTCATGTGTCCATCAATCTGTTTTATTTCCTCATATTCACTGTTCAGACGATGAGAAGGTCGCCCTTTATCATGCTCTATCCAGGTCACATGTAAAGACTATATGAGTGCATGGTCAGAAAACTATTTGTATTGAAAAATATAGATGCAAAAAAAATATAGAAAATAATTTGTTAATGGTCAGTTAGTTGCTGGGCTGACATTGAGACATATACAGACATACAAACATAACAAATGCAAGTCTTTGGGCGTTGGGAGGAGAGGCAAGGCAAGTTTATTTGTATAGCACGATTCATCTACAAGGCAATTCAAGGTGCTTTACAGAAATAAAGACAAGTTAAAGAAAAAATAAAAAAATACAAGCAAAACACAATCATTGTGTTTTACTTCAATCAATGCTTTCTAGTTTTTTTTTAAGTTGATCACAATCCATGTATCTGTCTCCATTTCAGAATATCTTTTGTAGTTAAATGTACAATTCATTTGCAATTACAGGAGCATTCTTTTGGGACCCCCATCATCACATATTAATACATTGTAGTTGTTTTTTCTTTACTAATATGAAATTGTAGTATTGTTAAATGTAAATGACCTTTTTATGGGCCTTGAGTGGGGTACAATTTTGACACCAGTATGTTCGCTACCCAGCCTTGTAGATTTTTAACATTTTTAATTATTTTATTTCTTTTATTGTCAAATTGATGATCCTATGGACAGACCAAAACTAGTGTTCTTGAAATGAATTTTTTTTGGTAATCCAACAAAAATCTTTGGTGACCCACTTTAGGGCCCTGACCCAGTGTTTGTGTTGTGTCTGTGGGTGTGTATGTGTGTGTGTCTTAGTATATGTGTGTGTGAATGTGTGTCTGTGTGTGTCTTAGTGTATTTGTATTGTGTGTGTGTGTATGTGTGTATGTGTGTAAATATGTACTATAGTGTATGTAATCCCTTAGGGCAGTCTTTGTCTTTTAGTGGCCCATTACAGCTGGTTACGCCCTTCTATTAAAGTCCATTAAACTCAAACGCAAATTAGCAAGCATTGTAAAGTCGTCATTTTTAATTTTCCATTTTGAATAATCTTTTAATACTTCTTCTGAGGCGCTGGGCGCGATTTATGGTGGTAATTATTGTGAAATGATATGTGGTATTATATTTTTTAATAGGGTCACCCCGGAAAGGAAGGCCCTCCCGGAGAAAAGGGACACATGGTAAGGCATTAGCATCTTATCTTTGGGCTTTTCATATTTATTTTTAATTTAGTAATGCATTAATGTATTTCTCATTTCCGCGATTTTGACATGGATTTAAAAGTAAAAAAAAAAAAAAAAAAGCTAGAGATGCACCGATACGGCTTTCTCTGTTACGATACCGAAATTTTGACCTTGTGGATCGACCGATACCCGATATTCACCGATACTAATGCAAAAACGAAAGGCATATTTCTTTCCTAACTTTGTATTATCAAACATGAAAAACCTAAAATATAATATACGTAAGACCGAATGACCCTCAAAATGTCTAACTTTTGTCTTTTTTGAGTTACAGTGAAATAGCCTATGATTTAATTTGCCACATTATTTATCTGCTCATAATTAGGCTAAAGTTCAATTAATGATATTTACATTTAACGATCCACCTATCCAGCTATAGCCCCATTGTGCGATCCTGTATTGGTTTCAATGACTCCATAGACCAAACCAAGATTCAACAAGTACCAAACCAGGACTAAACTGTTAATTTAGACAAAAAACGAGGGATGCACCAATACCGGATCAGATATCGGTGCCGATCAAAGCCTTTCAGCTGGATCGGTGGATCGGTAAATGTGGCCGATACTGGAACCAATATCATTTATTATACTTTTTCCTAATTATGAGCTGATAAATAAAGTAGCAAATTACATTATATTATTCTGTAACTCAAAAATGACAAAAGTTAGACATTTCTAGGATCATCTGGTCTTAGTTCTATCATATTTTGGTTTAATATTTTTGATAAGACAATGCCTTTAGTTTTTGCATTAGTATCGGTGGATATCGGGTATCGGTCGATCCACAAAGCCCATATATTGGGATCGGTATCGGGACTGAAAAAGCTGGATCGGTGCATCACTACAATCATGGTTACTGTTCATAATGCATCACTTTGTCATTTTAACTGTGTATGTAGCCATTTCTCAGTTTAAATTGCATCCCTACAACTATGCATCAGCCTTCATTGCCCCTGACAATTTAATGCCTCTTCATTGGCAGGCTGGTATTTGTCTGTGTGCCTAGACAGAGAGGTGGAAGGTAATTTAGGAGGTAGACAGGCAGCAGACAGCTAGCTTGGAGCGATCTGGTGGCCGAATAAACTGCAACGATGGGAATCTGTGATGGGGCAGATAGGCTGGGGTATAGAGACAGTAACCGCTATTGTGTATGGTCAAAACAGACTCATGCGGCGCACTGATAACACTGTCTGTCTACAGCACATGATAAGGACCTGGAGAGGGCAGGAGATAGAGGAGGAGGAAACAAAAACTGAGGTGGTTGTTTATTGAAGTTTCACTGGGGAAAAGGAGGAGAAGTGGGTGATAGGATCTGGCAACCCAAGATACAACATCAGATGGGTTATCAGAACTAGTCAGGAACGCAGTGATAGGGACTGGGGCCTGCTACAGAAAATTAAGCTCTAGTACTGTAAAATGCACACAGTTTAAGCCAAAAAGATGTGAAATGTTGAAATAATGTTTGTTTGTTGAGTATTAGTTTGGCCAGCCAGACTAACTTTTTCCTTCTCCTCTATACTATGAAGTTAGTCTGGAACTGCTCCCATAGATGGCTACGCAACCGAGCAATTGTTTTCTACTGCGCTCTCCTCTGTTTTAAAAGACGTAGAGATGTCATAAAAACCGCAGACAGCCCTAAAAGCTTTTCTTTTTAACAAAGACGTTTTGCAATGCTTGTTTACGCCATGTCCCCCGTTTCTAAGATTGGTTAATTTTGCGCCTGTTATTCCTGCCTCTGAAACGGCTGCCTATGGGAGCAGTTCAAGACTAACTTCGCCGCACAGCAGAGAAGGCAAAAGTTAGTCTGGCTGGCAAAGCTAGTTGAGTATAGCTCTCTTTGTAATAGTAGCATTAGATAGATTTATCCACACTTGGGACCAGCACAAGAGTCACTTCCTCCTATTCCCAGATAGGAGCCCTTGGTGATTTTCTTTTTTTTTACAATATCTCTTAACTACGTTGTATCTCCCTCATTAGGCACAATGTAATACACTGCGTAGCAAACTGGAATAACATGTAACTACACTGCACCTACATAATGGTTAAAGTTAAGGTTAGTTACAATGTAGTTACTTGTTATTACCTTTTGTTACACAGATTACATTGTACTTAACAATGTAGATATAATGTAGTTAAGGGATAATGTCAATAAAAGTGTTACCAAGCCCTTTTACATACACCCAATTTAAAATGCTGTTTTTATGTTTACAAGATACATTACACAAATTTCAGTTATTTTTACTTCACAAAATGGAGTCCGTCCCTCAAAAGTAAAAAAAAAAAAAAACAAGAATCAAGAAGGTGTCTGAGATTTTTGAGTTAGAAAAATAGAGTCTCTTTACTATATAGCCCCCCGTGCCCGGTACTCAGCTGTCAGAGATGCTTTCACAGGCTGTCGTTCAGAAGTACGGATGGACCTTAAACACCTCGTGGTGATTTATGAGGCTCAGCTCTGGTGTGTTTTCATATGCTTTCCTTTGACACCCGTGTTCACACAGTCTTGAACAAAGAGCTTTATTCTGCGTTGATAGCTCCACTCATAGACCTGCCTTCACTCCTATTCAACTATGTAAGACTGTACAGGCCTCCATAAATCAATAAAGAATATGTCACTTTGTACTTACTGTCACAGACTTCACATACAACAGTAGGTTAGGGTTTCTCACTGGGAGGTGGATCAAATATCAATGCAAAGGGGAAAAAAGGACTTGTAGTGAAAGGCTTGACCAATAGGGTAAAATTGCACTTATTGTTACACTGTTTTGCTATTTGCTATTTTGTTATGAATAGTTTCAATGTTGAAGTCATGTATGTTATTCAACTTCATATGTTACGTTGTCTTTACATTTTTTTTTCATCAAGAAGTAATGACATTTTTATTTTATGTTTTGAAAAAAATCTAAATCTTGGCTTGATTTTTTAATGAAAGCAAGCCAAATTAATCAACATATTAATTAATTCTACCGGTAATCGGTTTGGTTATTTTTTTCATTTTCCTCTGGGGACACCAAAGCAAATGATCTTTCTAATACCCAATTCAAGTTGCATATTGAATCGTTATATGTTTTGTGGCAGACGTCCATATATTCAGGCTTGGGACTGGCACAAAAAGGAAACAGGCTGCCATGTGGCTTTCTATTGGAATCTCTGCTCCGTTTGGTGAGAGAAAATCCAACTTAACAATGGTTACAGAAGAACAAAACAGGAAGTGATTATTTTATAGTTATAACAAAGCTTTACACACTGTAGTTTGGTTACTAAACTTTACTGATCTGTGAAACACTGATTTATTTTAATGTTATCAACTTTTCTTATTCATTATTATTACTAACTGAAAAAAAAAAGAAAAAGAAATTTACATAAAAGGACTTTAGGGTAAATGATTCCGTTGCATCAAAGATTATTTTATCAATTTGAACACTGCAATAAATCCGAATGTATTGTGTATTGACATAAGGCCACTAAACAGAAGCCCTCTCTATAACTTCCATGACTATAAAGCCCCATTGATAGTGTATTAATTAATGCAGAACCTAGATCGTACAAAGCCCACACGTGTAATTACTCGCAGAATCCAGGCTCGCTACCTCCTCCTCACACATGCACAGCTGCGCCCGGTGACACAAAGCATATGCATATTCAACACGGCCAAAAACAGAGACCTCCAAACAGTCCTATACGCACACACAGCTGAGGTCAGGAGGAGAGAGAGAGAGAGCTGGGTGGTCCGAGGCCCCAGACAGAAACAGGGGACTAAATTACAGAGCATGACCCACCGCAGCGACACCCAACCTGGGATTAACACCTCGGCCAGTCCCCGGGCCGCTGGAATAGCCCTGGGTGCAAATATTCTGTTGAAGGCACGGCCCACCGGAGCTGAAATAATGAGGGGTTAGGTCAAGTCCAGCTGGATGGAAGGGCAGGGAACAGGGTGTGGCCAGAGGGATGGGTCAAAATTATTCCAATGTACATACACAATCTGTCTACAGCTTACACAGATAATAGAGAACAATACTAATACTTAAAAGCCAGTGGTTGGTGGGAAAGGCCCCATGCTGCAGCAAATGATGCTGTCAAAAATGTACATGATTGTGGATCTTAAAAGTGAAAAATACACCAGTAGAGTAGGTATTTTTTTTAAATGTCTATGCTTAGAGCAGAGTTTCTCAAACTGTGGTATAGGCCCCAGTGGTTGTTCACAGACTCTATACTCTATATGCTTTTGTTAAGTCTTGGTGTTGCCTGGTTTAGCCCTTTTTTATACCTACCATAGACCTAGTGTGGGTTGTCTCCGGTTTGGGTTGGTTTAGACCTGGTTTAGATGTGATTTGTTCCTGATTTGAACAAAGCTGGTGATTGGAAATTCAAAATTATTCAAAGTGTTACTTGATATGGTAACACTTTATTTTACATTATCCCTTAACTACATTGTTTCTACCTCATTAAGAACAAAGTAATACACTGTGTAACAAACTGGAATAACATGTAACTACAGTGCAACTAATCTTAACCATTATGTATGTACAATACATGTTATTACAGTTTGTTACAAAGTGTTTTAATTGTACTTAATGAGGTAGATATAATGTAGTTAAAGGATAATGTAAAATAAAGTGTGACTCTTGATATAAAATGTTTGAGAACCAGTGGTCTATTCTTGTCTATATCCATGCTGGCAGCCTATTCTTAACATACTAAATAGACTAAAATGAACACTGACTAAATGTACAAAACAAATGTTCTCATTTGGCCCTTTACTTAAGAACAATAACATATCTGACCTTTCTTTTCTCAACATCAACTTTGTAATACTTGTGTTGCCGTGGAAACAATGCTGTCAGTAAGACTAACTTATTAAGTGAAAGCCTCGTCCCTAACAGCTGCAAACATCTGGAAGTGACGTCGCACGGCCTCTCGTAGAAGGTCACGCGAGGAGAGAGAGAGGGCTTGTCAAATACACGCACCTCGTAAAGAAGCACGATACAGCTGTTTCCAAGTGTGGCCCGGGTCAAAGGTCGAACAGATACAGCAAAACTCCGTCCCCTAAATCTGTCTGGAGCAACACGCTAAGGCTCCAACTTCGCTCCCAGAGAGGCTATAGTCGCACGCGCTAAAGCTAGCATTAGCGTATTAATAGCATGTGATGTGACCTAGCCCAAGGGTCCAATTTGAGGCTAGCAGCTGCATGTGTGTGTGTATGTGTGTATGTGTGTGTATGGACGTGTTTGCTTTAAAACCTCCCCAAAAGCCAAAATACATATGAACTCTGCTGGCTTGTTGAAAAGGTCAGTAGTGTAAGAAAACACAGTGACGGAGCAGACACATTGGTCCCTGGTATATTAATGCACAGCTTCTTGGACTTGGTGATGTTATGGGAGAGTTTAGGGGGAATTTGAATTGAAGGGATGACCAACGTCCAGTATATACCGCTATATAAATGTGGCACATGGAGTTAGCATCTTTTGTCAATATGTCTGAGTAGGTTCCCCCTCAACCTAAAAACGTCAAATTATTCTACTAACTCTTTAATTTAAAATCAACCTTATATAAGTCGTCAAAGACATAAATTTAGTACATGCAAAATATCTAATACCATGAGGCAGACTACTGAACATAATGGATAACCCTACTTGTCCCAGCCAGTGTTTGCAAATGGCTTAAGCAACTTACGGTACATAAATGGACAAAGAGCCTATTACTTTTTATATTTGTATTTAGTATAGTTTTTAAAGTTACACCACATAACTTTTTCTGCCTTGTTGTCAGGTTGCTGTGGGTAATCCCAAAAGGCCATTTTGTACTAACTTAACACAGTACACAATTTATAAGAGATTATTTTTTAACCTGCTCATATACAGCCTGGCAATTGATACAGTTGGCAATAGTGTGAATCGCCACAATAATGTCCACTTTCGGTCACTCCATGGGGCAAAGTATACCATTGACTGAATTGCCTTCAAGGTAATGAAATAGAATTTACATTGAAACAAAACTACCACAACAGTCCATGCTCAAATGAACAGGCCCACTTTGTATGCTTTTCAATGTGTCGGTTTATGTCTCTACAGCAGCAATGCGACTAACAAGTATCCCCTGCTTAAAGCCCAGCAGTTGTTCTCAAACTGTGGAACAGGTACCAATAGTTGTTCACCGGCTCTGTCTAGTTGTACCCAGAAAATGATGACCAAATTTCAAGCCCCAAAAACTGGGACACTTACACACACACGATTACAAAAACCCAGATCTAAATAGGGCAAGAAAGTGATCCAGTGATCCAGATTAGTGCATTAAATCCACAAATTAGCCACCGTTAGCTGCCTATTAATGCTAATCTAATGGGGGAAAAAGTCTCCCCATGCCAGAGACCACTCCCCTCTATAGACAGTATACAGACAGGTAAACAATTCATTAGACATAACATTAAAAATCCATATTTCAATAAAGAAGTTTTCCTGTAAGCTTCCTACTTGCAGTTTATTGATACTGAACATTGTAGGCCCATTATTTTCCGCTATCCTGCAACATTACCCAAACACATCATTTACTTTCACGCTTGTCAAGCTTTAAGCCACTAAGAATTACATTGACTTTGCAAGTTGTAAGTGTATGTTTCGAACCCTCCCTGTATTCTTTTTTTTATAACTTCCACTCTGTCACAACCTAGGCTTTTTTGTTACTATCATCTTTTTCTCCAATGACACACACACACACACACACACCCAGGATAGAGAGATAACTTCTGGCCCTACAAAAATATCCCCAAATTATTTTAGCCGTTCTTTTGCATATGTACTGTATGTCGCCAATGTGTACGCGGTTTGTGGTGTGTCGAGTGTGTGTGTGTATGTAGTCAGTGTTTAGTCTGAGCCATATTTAGTCTTTCTGGTCCTAAGAAGAGGCCTATAATCACCACTAGCCTTTCTCTACTCATTACATGCACACACACACACACACACACATTGGCAATGGCCTGTTATTAGCAGTTGACACTAACCTCCCAGCGAGAAGCACATAGAGATTAGGCTGTGATGAAAGCGTGCATGTGAAGATGACACCGCAGGTCCAGAGTAGCCAGATGTGTGGACAGAAAACTCAGTTCAATTCATATGACACTCAATAACAGATTCCAAGCATATGCAATTTTCATTCTGTCAGCCACACCACAGTCTATCATCTCATTGATGGAATGGATTTGAGTCAAGGTTTAGTACTTTGGCATGAATTGTGCAGAAGAATCAATTGTGACTATTCTATCTGCAAAAATCCAGAAAATTTAACCCTAGGCTACCAAAAAGGCACAGCAAATGATAAAATACATTTCTTGAGGAGGACATGGTGACAAAGTGATAGGTGCTCCTGCCTTTTAGCAGTGAGGTTGTGGGTGTGATTGTGATTGTCAAGTCTGCCAACAACAATATGTCTAGGTGGAGTCTTAATGTCCTCCCTGTGTTACTGAGGGTTCTCATTGGGTACTCCAGCTTTCTCCACCCGCCCGAAATGTATGCGTTAGGAGGAGATTTTTGTTATATTATATGCTAATGATAATCACAATTAGCCTAGATGCTGCTAACAGTGTTCTTTGGGTGCAAATAGTCACACTAATGGTACAGTTACATATATAGGCAAGTTGACTTAAAAGTAGTCTTTATGGTGTTAAAGACTGCTTTATTGTTGAGTGCGACATTGACAGACACTAGTTTCTGAATTGTTTCTGAATTCCCTTTATCTCTTTTAAGTTTGATAAAAGCAAAACCTAAACAAAGTAAAGCTATATCTTGCCAACAAATTCTATTGGAGCCTCTTGTGAGTTCAGGTTAAAACATAGGTAGTTGGCTACTTTCTAAATTCACACAAGGGAAATTTATGTTTTTGCACTAGTCCTGTCATATCGGGCAAGTTTTGGAATAGCCAACATTT
>JAVQKG010385416.1:0-27752 GCA_036025885.1 Hypseleotris bucephala | reverse complement strand
TCCAGATGACTGATTTAAACCTTCTTCCTACTGTAGTAGAACTTGTATATATAAAAAATAATGTCTTATTAATGCATTCATTGGAAAGTACTTTGTTTGTTGTAGTCAAACATTTCAAGTTCACTATGACCTTGGTGCATGTATACAAAATATATTTCACTGACAACAATTTAACTGACAGCAGTAGTTACTATATTTACATTACTGTGGACAATATTATACTCTGATGTGCAATCAACGAGCAAATATTTTACACATGTATTAAATTACAGTCTGGTAAATGATGTCTTTTCACATAAGAATTAATTAACTAATCTGTGTTGCATGTTTCCAAAAGATATATTTTAGCCAGTCTGAACAGGGCCAGAAAAGCCAGTGCAATAAGAGTATTATTCACAAAGTAATGGACAGTATGCACATATTTGACACTCTCGCTTACGCAGCTCAACAGTGAGACGATTGTTGATGAAAGAAACAATCCAAACAATTCCAATTCTAACACTAAATAAACTCTGCTACACAGGAGTTATCTACCTTTTAAAATGTGGTGCAATAGACCTACATTTCACCATAGCAACAAGGGAGTCCATCCAGCGGAGATGATGTAGAAGTAATAGGATCCTTCAAAAGCTCAAGTATTACAGTATAGAGGCTGAGATGGAGCTAGTGCTGAAGACTTTATCTTAGAGCCTAGTCTGCTGCTGTATGATCAGACATCCATCACTTTATGAAAGGTTGTCAGCATTTAAATGTCAGATGGTGTTTGCCGGACCGAAGTGAGCTTCACAAAGTGGATGGTTACCTGAGGCTGCATGCATTTGTCTGTGGATTTAAAATACTGTGACGTTTATCTTCCACTAGTGTTTTTTTTTTGGCCATTCTAGTGAGTCAGTCATTATAGTGTTCACCATTTACTAAAGAACTAGAAGACAGTAGATTGATTGAACAAAAACACTCAAACTTACCAAAACTCCCTTGCTCACACTTATTCACATATAGCTTCTCTTTGTCTTTGTCAGATATTGTTTTTACTTCTGAGTCTGCCATTAAAGACTGCACAAAAAGCCTGTATTTAAAAAGATGGGTCATCCAAGAAAGAATTGACAACTGAGTGTGTCAATGAAACATTTTTATTTATTTTAGGAAAACCTCAAACTGACTCTGAATTTATATTTTGATTATTTTGTGGCTATGCATTTGTTGTGATTGTGTTACACAATCTAACCTCCAAGATCTGTGCCACTACAAAAATGCTGAACTGACATTTTTATGACAATGAATAATACATGGTGCAAAAGAGGCAACCAAACAAGAAGAAATGCATGCATAACAGAAAATCATAAAAAACTTAAATCATTGTATTTTTAGCACCAAATAGTTTATTGTAATTTCCCCTCTTAAGGATTTCTAAATGTGCTCAACCACATTAATAACGTCAAACAGCTCTGACCTCTCTAATGAAATGCAGCTGACCCGGGCTTGACTCTGTGCGTGGGCTTTTAACAAACCTCTCACT
Organism: Hypseleotris bucephala; assembly: GCA_036025885.1. NCBI lineage: Eukaryota > Metazoa > Chordata > Actinopteri > Gobiiformes > Eleotridae > Hypseleotris > Hypseleotris bucephala. Next base: position 26,236 of record JAVQKG010385416.1, on the reverse strand, counting down.
CTCTCATTGACCAGATATTTTCTTCTTTTTCTCCTTGCTCCAGTTTATTGATTGGTGCTTTGTGGCTGCCTCAGCGGAGAAGCAGTGGGAATCTATTCCTGCAGAAATTTATCGAGGCATGTCTTCAATTGCTCCATCCGATCACTGCTTTTTGTATAGACTGCAGTCCACCCCTGTGCCATGTGTGCAAATGTGAGCTTTTCATCTAGTTGTGTATATATTGGAGAAAATCACATTGGAATATTATATGCATCTTTCTACATGTCCAAGTGTTGGCTGTCTGGCTCTGTGAATGGTGCATTGATTTAATGGGATTTATCTAACATCTTCTAAATATTCTGCAAAGAGCTGAATCTATCTGTCTTGGCAATGGCTTAGTTTTAAAATAGGAACAAATCAATACAAAGGCTTGATGTTCAAGAGTTTTTTTCTACAAAATACTAGATAATTGCAAGTCACAGACACAAATAAGCTTTGCCAAGAATAGATATGGTCCCAGAAAAGTGTAGTATGTGTCTACAGAAAGCATTTAAAAATACATTATGTTGAAATTGGTCCATATGTAGTAACTGTAAGTCTGATCTGGTGAAAAAGTCAGGATCATAGTAATAATACAGATAAGCAAGTGCCAAAAGCTTTCACTCAAATTTCCTGGCTTTGTCTATAAATGTACATTATTATGTCCCAATAGGTGACAGCATAAAACAATCTTTAACATGGTATAAAAAGCTATATGTTGTAAATTTACACTAGCGTTTGTATACTAGTCTACTGAATCAATAATTAAGATAATAAACATAATGTGATGCATGAAAAAATAATATTGAGGGTTGTGTCAAAATAAGTCGGCATGTTTTTTTGTTTTTTTTTTGCTGCAGGATATACTGGTTCATTAGTAGCACATACAGGTATATATTTATGACCTGAACTAAAATACTTTAAGTTCATTTGTATCTTGAGGAGAAGGGCCAATTACTGGTCTTAATTTTACCCCTCTTCACTTTTATCCAAGCTTGAAACTAGCAACATTATTTGCTAAATTTCTGTTTTATTCCTTAATACCAAGTCCATCTCAACCAAAGGAACTACATAGGCCTACATTTAAAAATGGCTATAGTTTGGAGACCTCAAACTGAATTCACTTGTTTACACACGTTTTGATATTAGCACATGACTTTAGTTACTCTCACTAGTCCCTGGGCTATCTTACTGGAGAAACTTGTTCCACAAATCTGAGTATCAAGTTGATGAAAAAGTGGCTGTCTGAAGTTACATGAGGCTCAGCTGCTGAAGATGATGCAGACAATGAAGAATATGTTTCTGGAAAGAAGGAAGTAGTGCAGAGAAAAGCTGGGGAAAATTTAGTCTTAGATTGCACTCAGATAAAGTTTCATGTGGACAATAAGCCGAATGATGGCCACAGCCCCAAGTAGGCTATGTAGACTAACCAATTTAGAAGATGTAGCCAGAAGTAGGCTATACAATAATATAGTAGGATACTGCATAGCTACAACTTAACAATAGTTGCAATAAAAACAATGGTTTTCCCCTCTGCGCAAGGCATTGTGATCTTTATTTAGCCTAGTTGTTTTAGAAATGTACAAATATTTTTGCAGTAGAAAATAATGGAATCATCTCTTAGGCTATATTCTCTTAGTATTTATCATAAGGTTTTAATTTTTTCTTGCCTTGTGACACATCCGGGGGCGGGACTACCGTGGAGTGGGGGCGTAGTTTTGCCCTGCTCTCTTCCCTCACCGTGGTCCTACCAGGAAAAGGCTGGAGAAGACGCTGCTGTGCCCGCACAGGACGAGCACTGCAGAGAGGGGAGTGCAGCGGCGGGACGAATATGTCAGCTTTGTCACGCTCCCAGGGACGCTGCGCACTCCAGCAATACCCACTACCTTTGATGTAACTCCGCGGACACTTAACGTCATTTTTACGCACACTTATGCTTTTCTGAAATCTTCTTCGTGGGTCCATCCCCTCCTCCTTCTCCTCCTTCACCGTCCCGTATACGTCGTCAGGATGGACAAGCCGCTGTGTAGTCCGCATCACACGTCCAAGACCCCCGCTTCTTCGTCCGACCGCGGGAACTCGTCCGTGAGAAAGCCCGGGACAGGAGCAGGAGGCAGCGGCACTAGGGGACCCTCCACTGCTTTACTCGGGAACAGCATGAATTCACAATCACAACAGCAGCAGCAGCAACAGACACGCAAGAGGCAACTGGAGGGAGTGCTCAGCAAATACACTAACCTTATTCAAGGCTGGCAAAACAGGTAGGCTAAATTTGGACTCAGTACCCAAAACTTCTTTTCTTTTTTAGAGAGATAGCCTATGTGGTTACTCTGAATCAGCACTATGGCGCGCTGTCTGATGTCATCATGGGAAAGTAGCAAATTAAAGTTGTAAAATGCTAGAAATCACGTTACGCACGCAGCAGGTGATGTTCATGCTTATTATTTTATACCGTCATCACCATTAATTAATCGTTGACATGGTGACGGGGCTAATTTGGTACTAATTTAAAGACTTAAAAAAATAATAAATAAATACCCTAGCCTAAATAGTTACAAATACTGCATTACTGTAGGATAATATAAATGAAAGTTATGGTATGAATCAAAAATAGTTTTATACTCGTCTGAAATGTATGGTGTAATGGATATAAGTAGGGGTGGTCAGGCTGTCACTGTTGTGATTTGCCCCGTCCACGTTGCACTACTGCCCCAGACGTCACTGTGAGGGGGGCGGAGAGAGAGAGACATTCAAAACATATCAATAAACACCCAATGACTGTCTTTAACCCTGAGAATAAGAATTAGGCTGGATAATGTGTATTTGTCATTTACTTTGAACTTTTGTCAGACATTTTACTAGTCTCATAGTCAATATAAAAACATTTTCTGCTTGGATTTATTAGACCTAGGCCTATATAGGCTATCAGTGTTTATCAAACTGTTGTATGAAGGCTAGTTGTTTTAGGTTGCCAAATGCTTTTTTCTTCATTAACACTTGGCCTATTTTATTTCTAGAACTCACTATTTTGGCCCATTTCCGTTCATCATACCCGGTAATACAGAAAGAAGTTTGAGAATTTTTGCTTTATGCCTTCCTGTTTGTCCCTGGACTTAGTTTTTGCTTCCTCTGGTAAAAGCTAGTAATTGTGTTTATTGCTGGTTGCTCTCTCCATTCTTGCTTAAACTGCTTATTGATCAGTTCTAGAAAAAATGTGACAAATGGTGAATCAATGGCCCGCCAGACTTCAGTGTTGACACGTCCAAAGCTTTGGTTCGATCACGCAGCTTTATCACTGGTGGTCTTATTATGGTCTATATTATGCCTTTGAGAGACAAGTGTAATCATTAGCCCTGTTATATTAACTTGACTTGGGCACAATAGATATATAAATTTACTCTTTGGCCTAGTGTGTAGTTCAAAAGTGGGTTATCGTAATTACAGCCTGACCTTGACTTAATCTCATGTTATCTTGGTAGACTGGCTGTTTTATACAGTTCTTGGAAATGTATGAGTTGTCAAAGCAGTTTTATTGATGTGAATGTTGTCCACAAACTTTTCCCTTTTTACAGTGTATAAAATGTGATTTGTTTAACTTGATGCCCATAAGATTGTTCTGAAATTACTTATTACTTAGAAAACTCTTTTTAGTCCTCATATAAACACAATTATAACAACCATAAAAAAACAGTAACAAAACCTTTATTACATGCAGTAAACTGGTAATAAAAGAACTGGCTTGTACAAAAATGATTAACTTAATTACAGGAAAAACAATTGTGGCAGTCAAAACAAAACAATCAAAGCTCCATATGAGTTAGACAATATTGTTGCAATATTCATGCACCACTGTATCACAAAGGAGACATTCAAACATTCAGTTGACAAAAGCAAAATTGAGAATATCCACACTCCTTCAGTATCTTAACAGCAACCTTAAATTTGCTTCCTTAGTTATGACGATAATATACAGAAAGGCTTGGCTTGAATTGAAGACATTTTAGCCAGGCAATATATGGCTGATGTAGCTCATGCAACATTTATGGAGTCACTCGTTCTGTCTGCTTTGCTCAGCTTAAACATCAGTGAATATTTGGTGGCAGGAGCTGGTTTACTTATTGTGGTAAACAGATCTTATTTTCCAGTATACTCGATAATGCAACAGAATTTCTTAAGTATTATTCAGCTAAATACATTTTTTCCCCACTTCCTTTTATACGGTTTAGTTTGTGAAGAAAAGTGTTAGAAAAACGACAAAATTGGAAACACTACACACACGTTATCAGTAAGTCTGGAGAAGGTTCCATAGACAAAGTGTGGGCATTATTGACATTATAGTATGACTATAACTTTCACTGTATTTTCAAATAAAATCAGTGTCTTGTGTAGCCAAAAATCAGTGTTGTATGATAAGGAAAATGTAGCCTAATATGTCATAATTATCTGCCATAAATTAAAATATCTAAATATGCTGTACATTTGCATTTTAATGGACATCTTAGTAGTTTTTTATACTCATTCAGTCAAAACATGTTTCAGTGCTTTAACTGGTCAGTTTTTACAACATACATGGCTAACCACATAATTTTGCAGTATGGGTATATAGAAGTTAGTATTAGTATTGTAATGATGATGCAAAAAGGAGTGTATCTAAAAATGGAACAGACCATAATGCATTTTCTATTGAGAAATTAGCACTATCAAATATCTTGTCCAATAAAGCCTAAAAACCAAGAAACCATTTCATTTAGCTTTTAGCTCAATACTAATATGAATGCTAAACGGCACGCTATAGAACAGCTAACCATCAGAACTTTTGCTGAAGTTTTCCAACCAGGCTCGGCTTCCTAAGTATGCCTGGGTAGTGGTTTAGTTTCAGTAGAGCCCATATGCAGGACCTGAACAGAAAAGGGGCTATTCCACATGCTACTTACATCATATGCAACAGAAATATATTTTAGGCCATAAAAGTTCAGTAGTGTTGCAATGAGTATTGGGAATAGCATGCAGCATATAGACCATAATACTATAGAAGGAGTAAGCTGGAGGCCAGTCCAGTGTAAATGAGAGGCAGGGGAGAGAACGACTGGTTTCTCTCTGATCTCCCATTAAACTGACATGCTCAGGATGAACTGTACTGTTTGTTCATTAGCACCCACGTGTATAAAAGAAAAAGAAATCACATGCTTCAAGAATTAATGTAAATCTACCTTAACAGCTTTAGATGCCGTGGGGGTTTGTAATCCCTCGTTGCACAAATCATATATGCAAGCACATATCTTTGGTATGTTATAACAGGGAGTCACACTTTACTTTACATAGCCCTCAACTATATTGCATCCACCTCATTAAGTACAATGTAACACACTGTGTAACAACCTGTAATAACATGTAACTACTCTGTTGTACATATTGGTTACAGTTAAGGTTAGGTAATATCGGGTTCTATATTAGGTACTATAGGACTATGTAAAATAAATTGTTACACAGGGAAGCTCTCAATAACAATAGTCCTAATTCAGTGTTAATACCTAATGGTAAAAGGTGTAGTTTTAAAGTGTGAATCCCTTTGGTTTGTTGACCTAAGGTGCTTGTTGTAGCCAGGGGCCTAAGTAAATGTGGGCAGAGATAATAAGCTGATAGAAATATCCCAAAAATGCAGCTTCCCCTGAGAAGTCAGTGCTATGCAGACACATCAGATACACTCTCACTTGAAGACCAAATGTCCTTAAAAGTAGCTCCTCTTTGATTAGTTTCCAGTGTTAAAGTGGAGGCATTATTAGTATCTCTGCCAAATGTATAGACATCACTATAGCAACCCGCACAATACAGTGTAAATCTCGGAAGACTGCTTAATGTCAAATCAATGCCGTGGTATTCCTTTTTGTTGCCAAGGCCACACAAGCCTTGATTATGACACCAAAAGAAACTATTCTTTTAATATGATGTATGATTAGTTTCAAGGAATGCAATAATGTGGAAAGAAATGAGGAAGGAGCAAAATGTATTCAGGAAAAAAAGGTCTAATCTTCTCCATCCCATGACAAAAAGTGTTGCTGCTACTACCTGCCAGGCATTCATATTGCATTGCATTGATACACTCATCAGACAAAATGTATCCACCTGCCGAGTATAGTATTAGTTCCTGTTATGCGGCCCCATATGCAACAAATTATTATTTATTATGAATTGTCAAAATGAACTAACTTCACTCTCCATGTGCCTCATCAATAGCTCATTATCACTGGGCCTTTCTTATGTGCTTTCTCATACAATAGATACTGACCACCACAGCCCCAAGAGCAAACACTTGGCTTTGTCAAACTTGTTAATTTTTCCTACTTCTAACATATTAACAGACCAGTGTATTCCACCGACTAACAGGAGTCATGTAGGACAGTGTTACTGACTTGACCTATCAGTAGTCAAAATGTTATGCCTGATTGCTGCATTGGAGTAGTCAGTTGGAATGAAAGTCCAAGCATAAATCCAGACATGAAAAACAAAGTGGTCACTATGTTCATTGCATCACTATAGTAACTTTCATTCATATTACTTCAAAACCAATAAAAGTGATTAACATCTGACACTGACTTTTAGGTGTGCAATAGTAGCAGTTCCATTCAGGCCAATATATCAAGATGGTTTAATGGTTAAAGTCTTCTCTCATTTTTAGAAACTAGACAAGACAAATGGCCACGTAATTATCCCACAAGGCTGGGTCTGTCTCAGTGATTCAGAGCAGCTCTCTATTAATTTGAAATAGAAGTTAATAAATTTCTATTATTTCTATTATTAGTTCATCCAAGGCCAGTACGTAACCAGGGAAACTGAAAAACTAGGTCTGTTTTGTGTCTCTTCAGATTTTAATGAGCGCAGAAATAGTTTCTTCTTTAATTGGTGCAAACATAAGCTCAAGAAAAGTCATTTTTCTTTGCAAAAATTCTTAAAATATAACCCCATTTACTTGGCTTATTATATTAACTAGGGCAGTAAATCTGTTAAAAATTCAATTCTTCTTGCCTGCGGTTTAGCTCAGTCTGTAGAGCGCGCGTCCCATATACAGAGCCTATAGTGCTCGTCCTGCCGTTGTGAGTTCGAATCCGGCTCATGACAGTTTGCCACATGTTACTCTCCGACTCTTCACCCTGATTTCCTGTCTGTCTACTGTCCTGTCAATAAAACCAGAAAATGACCAAAAACTATCTTAAAAATAAAACCCTTGCAAGGGCTAACTTTCTTTTATCGTCCAACTTAAGAACCCACAGTTAGAAAGTTAGGCTTGTCTTAAAAATGAGCTCCGAGCTTAGTGCTAGACAATACCAAATGTTTTGAATGCTTTGGCAAATCATATTTTATTCCTGTCAAAATATTCTGTTTAGAGAATAAACACTTAAACTTTTAGAAAGATAAAATTACATATTTCTCCTTTAAGCCTTGGTTCAATGTCATGCTTCATCTAAGGCTCAATACATCTTACAGTGCTGTATCATTTCTCATTTGGTGCATAACATTTCCAGACAGTTAATATCTTTAAGTGCCTACAGTGTTTAAATATAGCGCTTGCTGCAGGAGAAGGCAGTGCAGAGGCAGAGCTGGATGGTGTTAGAGTAATTATGGACGTCACTCAGCCCCCATTCATTCAGGTGTGGGTTTATTATGGGGCTGCAAAAAATTATAAGAAATATGTCATATGCAAAAACTATGAGAACTGAGTGTGGTTATTATATTTGGGTATGCTTTTTATCAATGTATGCTTAAGCTGGAATGCGTAAAAGGACTGGTTTTGTTAAATGGGTGTAAATCTAAACCTAATGACTAAACCAGGACCAAAGCAGGACTAAACTAAACCCAGATTATTATACAAGACACAAACCAGGACTAAATCCATGTTAATTCAGGAATTAAATCAGTAATACTAATTAATACTAATGCTAATAACTGAACCAGCACCACATCAGCGCTACACTGAGGAATTCAAACACAAAAGTCACTTTTTTCATATTTTTGATTTGACCACAATATATGCTTTTTAAATTAGGTTTTACAAATATTTCGAATGCATTGAATTTACTGTCAGAAGAAAGACTATATAACCTTATTCCAATAAATTTTTTGTGATACTGCATTTGCCAATTTTGCTGTAACCATAAATTTGTGCGGTCCTAGGTTTTTGTGTGTTGTGGATAGTCATACATTGTGTAGCAGTGGCAGGTTGTGTCATGAGTACCTGAGAGAAGCTAATTCTGCAGCGAGTGGGCGGTCATGTGTCACAGTAAAGTGCCTTAGATGATGTGGAGGTACTGTGTGCTGCTGGAAAGTGCGAGGTTGCATTTTTTTGGTTTCTACCTCATAATATCAGCTAACACATTGGAGCGTTAACAATGAAAATGATCTATATTACCTGTAGTTAACCTCCTACTATAATAATGCTGGGTTCACCTCCCAGCAATAGGATATACAGTAAAACAGGGTTAGATAGTGTCAAATGTACACTTCAAAATACCAAACTGTTGAATCATTAGAAACATTTTTCAGGCACTTTCCTGTGCAAACAACATTGTGGAAATAGAATATACTGGAATAGACACTAATTTGAAGTCATGAGGTCTAACGTTGAGGGTACATACTGTATTTCAAAGTCCATTTAACAATCTTCTCTACCTTCTGTATTGCCTGCACCAATAACGAACCATGTAGGGTACAACTTTACTGGTACATTTGTGGGCTTTGTATTTTTTTTTTATTATTATTAATTTACATTTACCATTCAAATAGTACACATCTGTATCTCAAAGTCTAACAATTATTATTTCTGAGAGTGTAGTTACTCTTGAGTCCAAAGTCACTTTTTAAGATCAGTGCTTGGCCCTTACAGCAACTTCACACAAACAATACATTTATTGAGTTCAAACTACTGTCATTGTGTAGATGTGAAACACAGCTTTCTCTATCACCACATACATAAGATACTGTATTGTGTTTTGATTGTTTCCAAAAACACAAAATGCATGTGGATAAATCATTGAAGCATGTAGGAGTTAACACAGTTGGGACTTGGTTAAAATTGTTTTTCTTGGTGAAATAGAGCAGAACATTTAGAGGCCGGTTTCCACAGTGATTTTATTTTAGACACTGTGTTAAAACGTAAATAACTTACTATTGCGGAGGTGTCCATCCTCTGTACTTGGTCTTATAGTGTCAGTAAACATTTGGTAATGCACTGGGTTGTAGTGTTAGTGTATGCTTTCATTCATCTCTCTGACTGTAGTTTGCATACGTTTGCATTGGAGAGGGCGGGCAGCATATTGGATGAATCAGTTTTTTGCAGATGTGCCCAGTGTGAAATGGGAGCTCACTCTCAAAGCTCTGATCAAAGCAGCGTGTCGGGAAACGTGCCACCACTGCCTGTTAGCTGCTTCCTAAAGAGGGACGCAAACCTCGGATAAAAGTCACTCAGTCAGAACGAATTTTCATACTCATTCTCCTCGTTTTGGTTTTTGAAGCATTTCTGTATGGAGTTTGTTAGACTAGCTCATATATAAAAAGTCTCCCTTGTAGTACTTTTGCTTTGTCCATTATTACAGATATTTACAAATGATCAATTTAAAGGGCTCTGGTGAATGTCTACGCTTTACATGGCAAAGTATCAGAGTAGGTATTTTAATAATCACATTGGAAATTCAGGTTTCATGTTCATCTTGTACAGACAAAAATGACATACAGTAAAGCCTTAATGTTTTATTATCTTATTTTTCAGCTTTATCAGGAATACTGGTTTTGGTCATAGATCTGACTCCATCTCAAAAGGATATTGCTATATTGAATCATTAATAGGTCCCATGAAGAGTAAATAGACCAATAGTAAGTTGTAAGTATAATGAAATTTACAGAACAAGTGAAGTGCCTTGTAAGCATGTATTGATTGTTGATTAGGGCTTATACAACAAATCATTGAGCATTAAGAGAAAACCCTTAATATAATTGTTAGAATTTGATTACAGTATACTTAACGGCATCATATAAATTGAATCTGGCCTCAACTGCAGAAATGTCAAGATTTAATGTGACTACCCTTATATCTCAAAGGCAGTGGACATCAAACTAGACTTTTTATTGTTACTGCCACACAACTTGGTTCAACCTTACTTTCTGCATTTGGCTGAAGGTGTTTGCCTGGGGCTGTGCTGTTCCTCTTTTTTGAGATAACTAACACTATTTAATCCATCTTTATCTACAATAAAACATGGCCTATCCTCAAACTCATGTGACCAAGTATCACCTGTTCTTCCCACATCCTTGTGTCGCTTTAGGGCTTTTTGAGAATGAACTGCCAAAAGAGCAGAACAGAGGCAAATAGTGCTGACAGGCCATTTCCTGCTACATCGATGGTAATGTCATTAGGAAATGGTAGAGTTTCGGTTGATGTGGATAAATCTTCAGACTAAGCTCTTTCTACTCTCTTTCTACTCTCTTATTATTGTTATAGAAGTCATGTATTTCAGTGCTATCAGCAAAAGACCTGATGTTAAAGCCATTTTCTTCGGTGTAAGTGGTGTGTTTTGAGCTGACATTGAATGTTTTATAGTTGTAAGCTATGTGTTAAAAGCATGTCAGCACAGAAATCAATTTCAATCACTTGTTAATAAATAGAGGGAGGTTAGTCCATTACGCTGTCCTATATTTTACAAAGACGAAAATATGTTTCTGCCCTAAACTTTTGTAAAATTAAAAAATATGTCTATGTAACTTGAGACCCATATAATCAAAATAATAATAATTGAAGTTTAGCGTAGTTCATCTGTACATTATAGCTGTCAATGTCAAAATGAAACTGGTGTTATTACAGGGCAACATCAATAAAGTTAAAAGGCTGGTGTTGTGTTTAGCTTCTTTGCAAAGGCTGTGAACCCTCTCTCGCTGTGTGTGTGTGTGTGTGTGTGTGTGTGTGTGTGTGTAAGTGTGTGAGTGTGAGAGAGAGAAAGACCTGGTTAAAACCGGACTAAGGATCATTGTTCCCGGTTCACTGTAGTCCACATAAATCAGAGGAGTTTGATGGAAGGGGGCTGGACCAAAGAAGGATCAATTTTCAGAAAGCTACACTCACTGCCCTTCTGCAGGGTTCATGGGAAAATGTTAAGGATGCTGTGATATATGCAAAATTTAGCTTGCATTATACTTAGACTGCACTGTAAACTACACTAACATATAAGATATGTAGGACATATAAACACGGTCGCTTTATTAGGTATCGGTTTATTGCTGCCTAGCCTCTGTAAGATTTAATATTGTTCAGTGATTGTAGTTCATGGTTAATCAATTGACTTGATGCTGTTGCTGATTACCTATTTGAGCTCAAGAGCAGGTGATCAGCTCTATCTAAATATTATCTAGCTAGTGTTGGTGTGCTTACATTATAATTGCTTACTGCATGGCATTTGCTTACATGCACTCAGTATGATATTTGAATACAGTGCTGTTCAAATTTTTATTACTTCAACTATGATTCCCAGACTCTATTAAATCTCTGTCATGTCATGTCATGTTGTAATAAAATTTGACTGTGAGAAACACTTTTCTCACAAACACAATATGTCTTTGCCTGTCTTCTAGTGCATTGGAGACCATAGGGACTAAATTGACTTGTGACAGCATCTCTGAGATCAAGCCATTTTTGTGAAAGAAGAAATTGTTGAGTAAATAATTTACTTTACTTCTTTCTCTGGCCTTTACAGCAACCAAAGACCAACTGACCAAACGTATTTAAGTTTTTAGTGTGGCAAACAACAAACTCAGAGTTACACACTGAAGTAAATCTTGAGTACTATTAAGTATTTTTTAAAACTAAAATCTATTTTTTTTTTACAGTTTTAAATGGTAATACATCTTGACAATTATTGTTGATGTGTCTAGTATTTCCAATATTTTTGTTTTCTATTGTGGATTGTATTGTTATTGGATATACAAATATCTAAATTACAAATGAGGCTTCAGATACCATGAAGATAGTGACATTGCAGTGATGCAGAAGTGAGTCCTATTACTGATCAACACCTGTCTGCTGCTGGAGTGGACATGTCCCCAGCTCTCATCACTCACACAGCTACAGTGTAGATAGGACTAAACAGCTGTCTTTGAGCTACAGGGAGATGCTCCTCACTGTTAGAGACTTCAGTGCTTTGCTGTGTAATCAATAGTGATCACGAACAGAACGGCTCCATTGATCGTTGTAGGAGAAGATGCTGAGGACAGAGGGGCAAAGTCGACTGTTTTTACCCTAGGCTTGATAAAAAAAAGAAAGGTTGTGTCATTTGCCCCAAAGAAAGCTGCTCTGAACAAAGCAGTAAGTAGAGCAGACAGGCACTGTTTTGAATGTCATACGGTGGTGTCCTAGTATCTGGTCACAGGAAATGAAACACGCTCCCTGCTCTGTACATCTCTGAAGCAGGCAGCAGCAGCACTGAGCAGGGCCCAGATTCAATTATATGCTGATTGAATGTGAATCATTAATCACAAAGGGGAAAAACATGGGGTTTAATTTTCACGCCTGGAGCAGCAGAGGATTCGACACGGGAAACCTCACCCTACCCGGACACGGAAAGGATTGACAGATTGATAGCTCTTTTTCTATAAAAAAAGCATTTGGAAGTAAGCTGGGTATTGACGGATTTGGAAGCTAGAGTAAATTTAAATATAAAAAGAGCCAAAGTGACGTTAAGGATAAAGGTTCTGTAAATAGTGTACTATAAATATTCAATGAAAATATTATGTGAAAGTAGACCATACAAAAGCCAGACATATAAGAGAGACATGTTGTAAGTCATAATCTATATTGGCCTGTACTTTGTTTATGCACAAAGAAATCAGAAACTGAGCATGTTATAATTTGAAATCGTCAAAGAAGTACACAACATAACATTTTTGCCTTTGCCTTTTTTTTTTACTTCACTCTATAAAAGTATTTTAATTATTGCTAGATTTTTTTCGTTTGAATTTGACCTTGAATGATGTTCTACGTATCAGAAATAGTTCAGTGTGAGATTATTCATTTAATATGTATTGGTTAATGTTGTTAATGCTGAATTCACATTAAAAATACAATGTTATTTTACTCTTTTAATTCCCCTTAAAAACGCTTCTTGTGTAGAGTCTTTTCTTGTTTGCTTCTGTAGGATTAGTTTCCATAATGTTTCTATTGCCACATGCATTGAAATACAGAACGCTACACGCAACCTGATTTGTTTACAAAGATTCTCAGTTATCTGGTATTTCTGCATTGTTATTTACCTATCTCACAGTCTGCTCAACGATACCATTTTCTCCATCGTGCGGTAAAAACTTTTGGCAACGGAAATAAAAAGTTTCCCCAGCAAACATTCCGTGCCCATTAAAGTAAATAATGATAACCATAATGGTACTTTTATGTCTCCCCGCTCCCTCTTACAAAACTTTGCACCATTACTTCCCTGACTACTTTCTCTATCTGTTTACAGGTACTTTGTGTTAGACCCTGATCTTGGCCAGCTGCTGTACTTTGTGAATGAGCAGGGAAAGAGCCAAAAGCCCCGTGGGTCGCTGCCTCTGATTGGTGCGTCCGTTACCACGAGCGACGAGGCCCCGCACATGTTTATCGTAAACTCTGTCAATGGAGAACTGTACAAACTCAGAGGTAAGAGCTGGACCAAAATACTTACAATGCAATACAATACTACACTTAATACTGCTGCTGCTTATGTCAAAGTCGTGTTTATGAATGGTGGGATGAATGAATTTTGGTTCACAGTTTATGGGTAGTAGTCTGCTTGACATCAATGACCTAAATCACTTTCCTAAATTATGCTTTTTTAGCACTTTTCACTGTCTATTTTGGATAGATTTAGGTTTATATTTTATGTTTTGGAACATGAAACACAATATTTGTGATGTTTTATGGAGCTCCCATTTGGACTTGATGAAAAAATGGTCTATTTAGACACCCGTTCATGTTTCAAGACAAGAACAAACAAAACATTTGTGCTGGTCCAACCACTTTTTACTTCTGGGATATAAACAATTCTCTAGTTAGACATCTTGTTAAATTGCAGTGGCAACATTGCTTCTCTAGTTGTGGTTGTTGACAGTCCACAGTAAAAATGTTAGATAATTAAAAATGAATTAATAAATTAAAAATAATGATTCCATTCTGGTAAAAATGTTCTTTCCATCCAAACTGTATTTGTTTATCTTCAAATTTTAATTTCTTTGGATTAGTATTTTGGGAAAATGAATTGCTTGTTTTTTTCCGTATGCTTTCTAACATTACTCTGAATACGTTTTACTATGAAAAGTGGTGACATACTATGGGCAGAGATTTGTGCCACTAGACTGAGCGCGCGTTACATGTTTTGCACACGCGCGGCATCAGTTTTGAGCGCGCGCATCGTGACTGTCGCAAGCAGAAACCAAATGTTGTGAACATGAAGTATACATACTTGCTGTTGTTCGGTTGTTGCTTTGGTCTATTTTAAATTTCTAAATGGCTGACTGTGTACTGTATCTATCCAACTTTGTCAGGTACAGTTCAGTCTGACTTCACTGGTGCCCCTCTCTAATCTGGTGAGACCGAGGCTAGATCAAGGCTAAACCTCAGACAAATAGAGCATTACAGTAACACTGAGTCATGCCTGCTCTTCTCATTTTAGTGAAAATGAAACACTTTTCCTTTTGCTATTTCCTGACAACAACAATGACACATAGCTTCTGCCCACTGACCTACCATGTTTTAGATCTAAAAATGAATTTACGAAACATGTAAATTCTATAATTTTGCTTAGTTTTATTTATATATTATATATCTGTTTTACGTGCTTCATAACATTTAGCTCAGATAGGCTCAGTAAGCTTATTTTTGTTAAAGCTTTTTTTGACAACTTTTTTTTGTTGAGTGGACACTTGCTCAACAAGATGCAAGGGGTAGAAGGTAACATTTATGGATTTGAACTTGCAAAAGTCAAATTTGGGTGCGTCTTTTTATGTAGTCATCCCGGTTGCAGATGAGTCTGTGGCATTGAGGCATTTTCTTTCATTTTATGTCATTCAGTAATTCTTCCTACATATGATTGATATCTTGAGGAAAAACACAATGCTGTACATTTCTAAATGGACAACACTTTCCATTTTTACTTTTAGGATCACAGCTGAAAATTTGGATGTGTGGCATCATTGAAAACTAAGGCCTATCCGTAATTGTATTGTAACTTGTATTATGCTGCTGCCCTCTTGGCCTGGTTAAATAAAGGTCAAATGAAGAAAACAAAGGCCTCAAACTCTTGCCACTGAGTTTTATATCTCACTTGTATAAACAACATTGAGACAGTAAAACTAGGACAGGGCTAGTATCTCTTTAAGACTCTTCTGTGTCTGTGTGCCCCGAGCAGGTCACTGTGTTGGTAGCCTTTGGTGACCTGTCTCCATTCAAGCACAAATCTTTACTGTTGCTCCACTAACTCTGCTGGAATGTCCCCTGGTCTCGGAGGGGTGGATATCAGAATAACTTGGCCTATATTCCCTGAATAACTCACTGATGTGTGGGTATAGGAAACAATGCTCCCACAGAGATGTCGGGAGGGATTGAAATTCAATATTTACAGAGCAAGTCGCACAGAGAAAAGCATCCATTGATACAAACAGTCTTGGTTACATGGACCACTAAAAGGTACACTACACAATTTGTATCTTTCTCCCATTTGCAACAACACCATACGATCCCTGCTTTTTAATACAAAATTTTACCAAATTGTCATCTTTATGTGTTAAAATACACCATGCCATCCCATGTCCTTGACAAATGGCTATTATTTTTTTGTATGATGAAGTATGTAGTGTTCCCTGCCTGAGGCCCATAGTTGCTTCAGAAACTTTTTGCGCCAAACTAGAAATAGGTGATTAAAAAAAAACACTTGACACCAATACCAGTGCAGGAATGACAAGAATCACATAAAGTTTGATTATATCTTTTAAGATTAACCTTGTTTTTTTAATTTGTTAAAAAAATCTAGAAATTACAACAAAGTGGCTTTCATGTTTGTTCGTGGAGATTAAGATTAGCCGGAGTGAGTTTCCATGGGAACACTTGGAAGCCTATCTTTAGGTGGTGCAGAAAGTAACTCCAAAGGCCACGAGTCATTTCACAGTTTTCCGGAGTCTGGACAAATGTCTGAATACAGCCTTTATTCTGAGATATGGTATGATATGATATAACACGACATGGATTTACTTTTTTTTATATTTTCTGCGTAAAATTGTCATAACTTTGTTTTTGGCTCATAATCATATAACATTTTATGCTCTATACTACTATTATAAATTTGTGTTAAACTTGACTTGACATAATTTAAGCACATTATTATAAATGTAAAGTATAAAAACAAAACCCCTTTATCTAATGTGGTAGAATTTTGACCTTGAGAAGAAAGAAAAGTCCGATCTACATTCAGAGCACACAATTCTTATGTTCCTACTTTTATTCAAGAGACTTTCCTTCAGAAAACCCCCAAATTGCCATCAGCTTGGTATATTTTAACTGTATGTATTTGAATCCATATATGATGAAACAGGTCAGGTCTCTTTTATGCAGCTACATAAGTGAATAAATGGCATTATCGTCTATTCAAGTTAAACATATAGTGAGGCCTCTTTATTACATATAATCACACAGAGCAGACTTCATTGTGTCATTTTGATGAGATGTAGCTGCAGCTGTTATTACAGACCACTTTCTCACCCTTTCTGCTCCTCATCAGTTCGTCCCTATCCTTTTAAAGAGTGTCGCTCATAATATCTTGCACTTTAATCAAATTTAACAGCTTCCAATGTGGCGTTAATACTGAGGCTTAAATCGTTATCATGACTAATATAATATGACCAGGCTGTAATTAGGAGGAGCATAATTAGCGGCTCGTGGTCCTTCTCCCGGACATTGCTTCATGATGACATTTAAGCAGCAGATTAAGACCAGTTAAACTATGTGCACAGCTCCTGAGTAGCATCTTCTTCGGAAAGTTTTTGCAGCGTTTTTTCACCATAATATTTTAAGTTTTTACCTGAAATATCTACAGTACCAAGATTATGACAGAACTTTAGAGTGGTTTGCTCAGTCAAAGAGAACACTAGTTTGCTGTAGTTCAAATCAATATCCTTTCAATATGAGTGCAAACATGAACAACACAAATTATTTAAAACTTTTATTTTCAATATTTTCTGGTGGCAAATATGTCTAGTATTGAATTTCTTAAATGTGAAATTAAAAACTAGAAAGGATAATAATTTGTTGTGGCTGTTGGGACCGTAACAACCTTTGATATTACCCCAGATGAGCCTGCAAACAGAAAATTGGAGAATGCCATTGTAATATTTACTTACTAAATGTGGTTTACTCCTTATGGATCCCTGCAATAAACAGGTTAACATTTGTTTCTTTGTTTAAACTCACTAAACAAGGCACAAACCAGACACTCAGTCAATGAGCCTATAGCATCTTTGGTACAGCACTGTGCTTAGTGCGTTGCTTGCGTCACCACTCAAACAGGTGCATATTAGCATAGCCAAGCTCCACGCTGAACAACCAATTATGTTTAATCACAGCTGGATTTGTGCGCATCTCTGAGAATGTAACTGATTTAGTGCTCACACTCTCGGGCTAAGTGGGCTGCTTTTGCTGGATATCTGAATGGTTGACAGTGAGAAATGAACAGACGAGAGGCAGGCAGATGGGTACAGGTGTTTTTGAGTGAATATGCCTTTTCCCCCAAAGAGGAGAGCAGCATGAGCGCTCAAACTCGAGTGCTGCATGTCAAGTGACTGAGTAAAAAGTCTGGTTTGGGAGACGCGGCTACACTTTTAAAAGCATTTGCAGCGGTTGCCATCGCAGTCAGCGGAGAAGAGGACTGACAGGTGCAAATTGAATCCTCCATCTTCTGAAGTAACCTCTATCAGCATGTGCTAAAACACTGCTCTCATTGGATTCAACTCTGGACAATGGGCTGATAATGAAGTTATTGTATCAAACAGTGCTGACACAACTATTGTTTTGTACTTATTGTAGAAAGAATTATTTCAACAATGTCTGTGGTTTTTAGAGGCAGTGTTTAAATATATATATATATATAGTTAAATTATAAAGTCCCATAGGCTCACTGTTCTTGAGTTGAGGTTTTAGCATTAGTACACAGTCTTGCATGCTTCGAATATTAAATAACAAAATGGATATTGTAAGAATGAATTTCTAATAGGTTTGTTCATAATTAACATGTCCCTGTAGGGCTACTATAGCTGATCAGTTATAGTTATAAATATAGAATTACACACCCCATTATAACTAATATTGACATTTCATATTAACATTGTATAGACAATACATTTTGTTCAACTTTTCTCTTTGTGCTTCTTTGTTGGTCTCTGCTGGCCCAGGTCAATCAGACAATTGAGAGGTCAGTGAAATGTGAGCCTGTGTGTCCTGAGCTGAGTGCAGTCAGCATCATTCAAGTGGATCTGGGCCAGCAGCGGACAGTATGATGATGCCTCTGGTGCTGGGGTCAGATTGGCCAAATGAACGCTGCATTTTCTGAATACTAATCCTACATTTGGCCTGCAGCCGTGAACACTGAGCTTACATATGCCTCAGGACACTGTTGTAAAGAGATCAAACACAAATTCAGCCAGTGGGGCTCATAATGATTGTTCTTTATGCACCGTTAACAAAATATTACATTTTTTTCAAACTAAATTAAAGGCTCTTCTTTATTGCACTTAACATTAGCTGTCTGCATAGCATTAAATATGATCTGCTTTGCCAGTACAGCTGAGGTTGGTTTATAGGACATGACCTCTGTAGTCTCTGTAGAAGTGGTTGGTAAAAGTAAATGTGTGACATTTTGTTAAATGGTTAGGGTTAACTTTTCAGTATATTGTAAAGAAGGTGAATGTTGTTTAGAAATTTGAATAATATAAAAGCAATACAATGGCTTCCGCTTCTATAGGCTTTCTCTATGTTACCCTTTAAAGTAGCCCAAATGTCTATATTATACCAGTCCATTGCCCTCACAGTGTTCTCTAGCAATGATTTATCCCATTGTTTCTGTTTGTACATGTAGAGCTCTATTTAACTCCATTATCTCTGTGTTACTGTCTGCAGCCTCTGACGCCAAAGAACAGCAGTTTTGGATCAACCAGCTCCAAGCCTGTGCCCGGCGCCACTCGGACAGCAGTGCCAAGGTAACACACCCCAGAACCTGTTTTTGGCTTGCCTTCCAGTCTCCCATCACTTTCAGAGGTTCAGAAGATTGACATATCATTTTGTTGATTTTCATCCATACACTGCCTTTATGAAATTTATAAGGTTACAGATTTCATTTTAAAATGGCCTGTATCCCCCATGCACCATCGTCTAAATGTTTGCAATTTGGGATGTACTGGAAAAGAGCACAGGGGTAAGTAACAAGAAGGAATAAGCTAAAATGATCCTGCAGTGATTGGATTTGTGGAAGTTCACTTGGCCTCTGAAAGCAGCTTGACATGCAGCTGTACAACAGAGCAAGATGGAGATTACATGAATAAATTAAACTTGGCTTGTGAAAGTAAAAATTACAAGGATTTTGAGGCAGCAATACACATCATAAAATTGTGGTCAAGTAAATTATTTAAAAAGTTAGCTTTTTCCTAACCTTTCTAACTCAGAGGACTCCGTTTTGTCTGTGCCACAAACCACAACCAATTCAATTAATACAATTCTCCAATACACCCTCCTCAGCTTTTCACATTTTTGCAATGACTTAGGAACTAAATGCTACTTAATTTGAAGACAGACACACCAATTGCTAACAGATATGCTAATATGGTAATAAATGCTAATTGGTCATTCTAGGTTGCCCATAATTAATGATTACATTGACTTTGAGATGGTGATCATCCATGGTGTAGCCTTCCACAGGTCTATAGTAGATGTGGTATGTTTGACAGTGTGTGATGACTGTCCAGGGTCCTGGATAACAGCCATAGGTTCGCAGGGCTAAAATAAAGAGACAGGCAGTGACAGCAAAACCATTATGGTCTACTTACTGTGTATGCATTTACAACTTCACATACACATACATATCTAGATGGTATACTAATGTGTGTAATATTATATAGTGCCTTTTATGACAACCAAAGTGCTTTACAGTTGCAGTAAGTCCATTCATTTCATTCATTTACTCCACAGTCACACACTGGTGGCAGTAAGCTTTGTAGCCACAGCTGCCCTGGTGTTTTAGAGGAGCCAGTGTAGCTCTCAGAGAAGCTTTTTTTAATTATATATTCTCTTTCAAAACACCATCTAAAATATAAATAGGTACTGCAAGTCCACCTATGTGCACTATATAATCATCACACAGGAAGAACAGGTCATATTCTAGTCGTAAAAAAAACTAATTTAAAATAGATTGTAAACTTTGTTAATTAAGTTATTTTGTGTTTGTGACGGATAATATTTCAAGCAGATGGCCGTGCAATAAAAAGGTGACTTTGGGGCATTATGGTCTCAATGACATATGGATCATAATTATTGACTTTCATGTTCTGCTCTCATTTCCAACTTGTTTTTAGTCAATCTCTATAAACCTTGTTGAGCTCTTTAATAAATGTTAAAATAAAAGGGTGATGACAATTAACACCAGTTTAATTAATAACACTCGATTTTCTGGCTCCATGCTACCAATTAAAACGAGCAATATGCAAATGACATGATTAAAAGAAATATTAGGCACATAGAATTCTAAAAATAACATTTACAATCCAGCTGCCACTTGCCGTATAGTAACTACCCTTATCCACCACCATGTAGTATTTTCATGGGATTATTTTTGGGCTGGATTTTAGTCTCAGGGATTAGCCGGGGTACACATGTGCTGTCTGCTGCTCTGGCTGTGGCTGTAGATGGAGGTCGTGGCTGTCAGCTTTGAGTGAGAAACAGAAATAATCCAGAGTTTTTGAAGAGGAAACTTTTGCCCCCAGACAGAGCTGAGCATGTTTATGAATGAGGACGTCTGGGGCATATGAATTAGGTTATTTTAGTCGTTTGTTGATGTTTTGGATACGTTTTACAGACTGAAAGCTAATGAATAATTTTGTGATTGCAAGGATGCGTGCTGAACAAATATTTCATATCATGATCCCTTTAGGCTTTGTTTAGACCTTACATATTCTTTAATCCCTGTGGTATGGAAAAATAAGTATTGAAATCGGTTTATTTACTTGTTTTTGATAAGAATTTAAAAAAAGAACATCTCATCATTTTATGAAGAAACTCTTTCTGTTAACTTAATGACTGAGGTTTTGATTGACTTGGTTCCTATCTCTGCTTGATTTGCCTCTTTAAAAATGTACCTGAATAAACAAAGTAATTAACACAAGCCACAAACATTATCAAATCTTATATATTTTTTCTGTCTAAAACAAAATGTGTATATATTATGACTTACCGACATTTTGGGGCACAGAGGTCTTTGGTCTCTTTGGGTTTATCTCTCTTACTGTAATTATGTTTCCTGTGTACACATTCCCTCTGTTTGTTTTAATAGATCTTTAAAATGTGAATTTATATGAATGCACTCTGTTTATCCTCTACTCTTCTCTGTGTGCTGTAGGTGAGGAAGCTAAAAGGCTCTGATGAGCACCTGAGTGTGGAACGAGCCGGGGGCGGCCAAGAGGGGCTGGTGAGTCACAGTTTTCACACACCGTCAGTATGCACCAAGTTTATTTTATATCCCCCAAACTAGAACATGCAAACTCCTCTGATGACTTCTCACAAACTTACGGTGCAACTTTTGAGAAAGTATCGTTCATTATGTCGCCTTATTGCTAGCATACTTACTTTAACACTTAACCACTGCATATCTGGAGAAAGAGCCCAATTACTGAGCTCAGTCGCTGTGAGAAAGGCAAGTAAGAGACAAGTGTGAAATGAACCTGGATAGAAATATAGTATGGCTGTGATAAACATGTGATAGGTGATAAGTATTGTATATATATATAAATGGCGATATGTGGATATAGTGTACTTTTTTACTGCTTTATAGATTATTAAACATAAAATTTTAAATAAATTGAATTTATGAAGGGATAATATCTCGAGATGTACTGGTCAAAACTGGGGTTAAAACAAAACTAAGACTAAACCAGGTGTAAACATAATTAGTTGCAATACAGTTTATTGTGTGGCCTTTGTTTATTATTCCTCACTACAGTATATTGAGCAGATCTGGCGTTTTGTTCTGAGGCTGTGGGTCATTTGAACACCAGCAGCTACTGTATGTTCGCAGCGTTGAGGTCTAATCCTTCTTAAGCTGCACTGCCTGCCTTTCAGATCACTATCACAGGCACTGTTTACTAGGAGCCAAAGGCAAAGCCACACTATACTCTCAGATAACAAGTAGAGAGACTTATTACAGAAACAGCACTGGGTCAGTTTACCTCACAACCCACTACAAGGGACTAAATCAAAGTTGACAGAAAGAACTACAAATTGCAGTATTATACATCTGTCTTTTGACTTAGTTTTTATTTAGTTTAGTTTTTATTACAAATAATTAAGAACTACTGTTTACAGTTTAAATTGGGTATCTAATTTTATCACCCAAATCTTTGACTGGTTAGACTTTTTTTTATTTTACACCTGCTTTCTGGAATCAGTAATAACAGCAACTACAGTGCCCTCTTTGCAATCTACTTTTGAATCCCCACCCACTATTTGAATCCCCACCCACTTTTGAATCCCCACCCACTATTTGAATCCCCACCCACTATTTGAATCCCCACCCACTATTTGGAAAAGAAATGTCGTTTTGTTATCACAGTATCCAAGATTGCTTATCATGTTATATTGTGCTCCCCCAGTTGCCAGATGTGTTCGACAGATTTCCCAAATCCTGCCATTTTGAAGAAGCCAAAAACACAACAATAATAGTGATTTTCCATTGCACATCTGCTTCCCATTTGCAGAGGTGAATTCAGTCTTTAGGTAGTTACAGTGACATCTGCCTGTGTGGCTGTTGTTGGGCTTTGGCAGAGCACTGTGTCGCCTGCAGAATATCAAGCTGATTAGGGCCTGATAAGTGGAGCCTGTAACAAGTGAGCAGTGTTTTTGTTGTGAAAGTGTTGGTGCATGTAACAGCACCGACAGGAAGGGCACCAGAGGTCATCGGCCCTGTTTACACTGGAACAGTAATGCTTTATTTACATTTGGGTGGTTTAAATAAACCATACCATGCATACTAGACAGTGTCGGTGAGTCCGTAAACTGATTATTAGCTGTCAGCAAGTACTTCTACGTTTCCCTGGTAAATATTAAAAGTAAATATTGGCATAGCACAGGTTATAGTGAATCAGTAAATATACTTTACCTGCACATTGTTGAAATTGTTACTGTTGTTGTTGTTGTGTTTATTATGTTACAAAAAATGTTTGTTGTGTTTTGGTTTCTGCCAAAAAAAGTTTGAGAAATGTAACAACCTTGCAATTGGAGCTGCACAACAGAAAAAACATGTGATAAACAATCATGTGACATTGCGAAATAATAAGACTTTACTGCCCTTAGCCATATTACACTTAAGTTTACAAAGGTAACAAACAAGCAGGTTTATATTAGCTCCCCTCTGGCCTGTAACTGTGTCTCGTGAGTTGTTGTTGCCTGTGGTTCTGCAGCTGACCATTGGACTCTGAACCATACTGCTTCACACAGGGCTCAACCCAACAGTCATGTGACCTGACAGGAGTTAAATAAACTGTTAGGCAGGCTACAAGTTCATATTGGTCACTTCAGTTCAATTATGTTTAAGCTTTTAATCAAACATTTCACCAGTATTTTCAGTTAAAAGTTTACTTTGCTAACATATCATTGATATAGGGATTTGGGTATATTGAGTAAAACTATTTCTGTCTTGTGACTCTAGAAAGTTACATTTTATGTTGCATAGTGCATTGATTCCCATTAATCATTCCTATTATGCACATACTACAAGTAACACTTAAATATGAAATATATATTAACGTGGCAGTTTTTTGTATAAGGGAACTTTCCTAACTGAACCCACTTTAGTTAATGGTTGAATTCACTTGCTCTGTGTTTGTCCTGGCTCATATCCACACTTCTTGTTGGATCCATTTTTATCTGTTCAAAGGTCATGGGATTGACCTTATTCCAATAGTCAATTTGTTCCTGCCTCTGCAGTGCTATATGTGCCCTATTGCTTTGTCCATACAATTGTATTTTATTGAAAGGCTTTGGGCTCCATGCCAGGTTTAAAGGACAAAACATCAGTGTATCAGTTTGATCACTCTTCTGTTTGCTTCTTGCTTACACATGACTTGGCTTGCACCACATACAACAGTGCTCTTGTTGTAAGCTGATTAATGATTATCCATTGTCAATGTAGTTTTTGATAGATATATTGGTTGGACATTGCCAGGGGGTCACAGTGAAAGAGCAGATGTACTCTAGCATTAAAAAAAGTTTAATCTGTTAGTGTCCTTCATGTCAAGTAATGCTGCTTAAAATAAAGTCATAGCAATTAAAGTCAAAATATCTAGTATGTTATTTGAATACTAAGTAATAAATAGGTGCTCATTTACTGTAATGTGTACCTTCTCGTACACACACAAGCCTTCTACATAAATCTAACTGCTGAATCCATTAGGAGGGACGTGGGATAAATCTGTGTCCTGATTTATATTGTATTTAAAAGGCCTGAACCTCAGTTGGTTTATTCAGCTTAATTTGTTTCTAAGAAAACAGTGTTTTTGGAAACACCATTTTAATTACACTTTCTTCTTGAATGACGTGAATTGAACAGGCATCCGCATGTCCTTGAAGCAAATTTTGTCAATATGTGAAATAATATGAATAGATTATATGAATCATATGAGTATTAATAGTTTTGAGTTACTGCGGTCACATCACAATTCTCAATTTGGGGTGTGCACCACTTATCTTTAGCAGTTTTCTATGGCTCAAAGAAACACCATTGTAGTAATGCCATAGTGTACATCTGCTCAGCTATAGTCAAATTAAGTCTAAATCCACCCTGTGTGTCCCCCAGGCCCCCTCGTGTTCAGGCCGGACCCGTAGCTTCTCCCTCCTGCCTCACCTCACACCCTCGTCGTCCCCGGCGACCCCACGACACCTGAGTCACTCCGCGGCGCCTAGCAACATCGTCAGCATCACTCACCACAAATCTCCAGCCGCGGCGCGTCGTACCAAGATCAGCCAGTACCCGGGCCGGCTGCAAGAGGTCAAAGAGGTCAGTGGAAAAACAGTTATCAACAAGTTATGGATAAAAAGTTGTCGTACACTAAAAGTATGTTAGGGATGCTACTAAGAGGAGCAGAGAGCAATTTTTTTATTACACTGAGATCATTCCAACCTTACTGTTCATAAGTGGTTATTTAATTGGTTTCTACTTTGTCTTGGTACAATTTATTCTGTATATCTTTCCAGTCCTCCTAGAATTTTGGTTAAATGTCACCTGCATTTATAACATTTAACTCACACTATCCAGTTTGAATCCTTTGCAGAATAGCTCTACTGGACAAAGCAGCAACAATAAGATACTTAACATGTTTGACACTTAGCTATTGTACAATATGCATGTGACTGGAATATGGCTGGGTTGAAGGAATGCATTATATTGAATGCATTGTGACACTTTTGCCTTTACTAAGCAGGGGTCACATAACTCACTGTAGTGCGTTTTGATGTTGGAACTAAAGCTATTGTGCAGTGGCTTTAGCATATAGTAGCTTCTAGTCCTTGGCTGTGTCTTTACTGTAGCTTTGGCACTGTTAGCATATTTTACAGCATAAATCCATACTGATGAAAGGTCTAGTGATGGGAGAGCTGCTGAACAAGTTCAGTTATAAACATAGAGTAGTGCTGTGTCAGTGCGTATCATGTTGAGATGGCATCGTATTCATGACCTGATTCACGATACTTTTTTTTAAAGGGGGGGTATTACGTTTCTGTCAGGCACATATTTCCATTCTATAGCACTCTAAGGTAATTATCTTACCTTAAGTGGGTTTGAAAATATTGTATATATAAAAATAAAGTAAAAGAAATTTGCCTTCCTATCATGGCGGTAGCTGACGCTTCGATTTGGCCTCTGACACTCCCCCTTCAGTACGTCATAACAACACTGCTTCTCCCTCT
>JAVQKG010385405.1:0-15168 GCA_036025885.1 Hypseleotris bucephala | reverse complement strand
TTAAGGCCAAGTAAGGTTTTGCGTTGACTAAGACTGTCTTTGTTATTCAGTCTACATTTTTACTTAACATCAATAATGTTGCAATTGTAATTATGCCCTTCAATATCAATCTTTTACACTTCTTTCTGAATCTTATATTGATTTTTATTCACTTAACGCTTCGTCATTCTTTTCCACAATCTTTTGGAGTTTTCACTACATTATCTAGGCCTCATCCCACATGTATTGCATCGTAAAATAGTCAGTTTTTAGATATCTTCAATGTATGTTTAAGCAAAAGGATAGCAGAATTGTAAATTGAGAATTGTTGTTGCAAACAGATTTCACAATATCAAGAACTTAGAATTCCACTTCATTAGGTGTACCTAATGAAGTGGCCAGTGAGAACTAAATTAATTTTGTAGGTGTCAGGTTGCATGCTACAAGCCATCAGCCAAAGGAAAGTTGATTACATTTTTAAGAACTCAATGAGAAACCATCTTCAACTCTGAAATATTGGGTTTTTCACTAAATTAAATTTAAAAAAACAGTTTCGATAAGCTAGCTAAACAAACGCTATGGCAGTGATTTCATAAATGATTATTGTAGCCTATAAAACACACTGCGACCACACAAGCAATTTGCATACATCATCTCATAAGCCAACAAGGGTCATCGATCCATCTAAATGACTGTAATTTGTAAAAAACGATGCATTTACTTGTCGCATTTATGATAGATTGATTTGACCCTAATGTTGGACCATGTTTGTTTATTGTGTAAATTATTTGCAAATGACAGCTTTTAAAACTCCATAGAAAGCCAACCCCTAACTACCGCGGGTCACTTTTACTGGCTGCATATGCTTTTCATGACCAATGGGATAGTGGCCAAGTGGACTCTATATAGATCAGACAATAGGCTGGAGACACTGTAATGATAAATGAGCGTGGCTTGCATTGTGCTGCCTGGCCCTATAGGCTGTACATGGAAGTTAATGGGTTCAGCAACTTTGCCAACTTTAATTACTTTTTATAGTTGGGTTGATGACAGTACACAGTTTGAAGTTGGGTGATTGTAACTTAAGTGGTTTAGTGCTGGGTGCCAAATCTTTTTATTAATATGACAAAAACAGTGACACCAAGCTAAGGCCAATATTTGTGTGAGTTTACAATGAAGAAAATAAATACTATGGGCCTTAGGCAGGGCAATATACAGAATTATTGGTACCATTAGTAAATATATGCTAACAAGGCTGTAAAAATATATCTTTATGGTTCCCCTTATTATTTCACTTATATTTTACTTATCATTAAAATATTTGCTCACGTAGAAAAAAAGAATCCGTTTCAAATACAATTAAGATTTTTTGCAGTTGAAGGGCTAACACAAGGGCAACCATTTATTCATCATCTTCCTTCTTTTCTGATTATTGTCTATCCCAGCAACTATGGATTTTAGGTGGAGTACTCACTTGACATTGGCCAGTTAGTTGCAGGGCTGACATAGTAACACACACCAACAGATGTATTATTCACTCCCACATACTTTCCCTATAGAACAATTACCAATTCTTCTGTGTGCATGTCTTTAGGCAGTAGAAGGAATCCAGAATACTTGGAGAGAACCCACAGTAACACAGGGAGGACATGTACTCTTTACTGCCCCCTGAAGCACTGTTCACTTTATTTTGGAGTTACACTGTCCGCTTTCTGTTGTGCTACAAAGCTGCACATTCATAGTTGCTGATCCTCTTTTAGGGCAGGGCCTGGTTGACATTTTTTCTAATATTTTTCCGCAGCCATTTCACTATGAGACCGGAGCGTTAAGGACACTGGCGCCGCTTGTCGAGATGGTTTTTCAGAGATATGGGATGTGGGGTTTTCTGACAGCCGGAAATGATCAGGCTGGATTACTGATGCCATTTTAAAGTGCAGGTATAAAGTGGACTTTGAGATTATGTCCAGTGCATTGGCCACAATGTAGTCACTCTAAAATGGGGCCCTTCACTCCCGAGAGCTATAGATCTGTCATTTTTGTTGAAATGAATGCAGCTTAGAAGCTTGTAGCCCTATCTACGTGACACAAATCTACACACAGCAATTTTGACACCGCTGCTACTGTTGCGGTTTTAATCGGAGACAGAGTTGAGTAAATTGACATCAGATCTGAAGCAATAATAGTGTTGGATGTTTCAATAATACTGGCAATGGTCTAGGGTGTATACCACCAAAGGCCCATAGTAGATGTACCCTGGTTCTCTCCCACCACTAAACATGCACCAAAGTCCATATCTTGAGATTTGGTCCACTGCCTAAGGCCAACAGTAGCTCCAAAAACAGGCATAGACATTTGGCACAGGCACATATTGTGGTTTCAGAACAAACAAACTCCACCTAAAGCCCATGGTAGATGAACCCACCCCAAACCTTTTATGGTGTTGGGATTGTAACCCTCAACCTTGTAATAACAGAAATAATAATGGATTTCACTTATATTGTGCGTTTCAAGATACCCAAAGCGCTTTACAATAGTTCATAATCCATTCATTCCACAGTCACACACTGGTGGGGGTAAACTGCTTATTTAGCCATAGCTGCCCTGGGGCACACTGACAGAAACAACCATCAAACACCAGTCACACAGCCACTGTGTAGAATACATTAACTCTACTGGTGGTCGTAAACAATTTTTTTATCCACAGCTGCCCTGGGGCACACTGACAGAGACGTGGCTGCCACTTTGCGCAAGCAGCCTCTCTGACCATCACTAAACACCAATCACACAACCACAATATACATTCACTCTACTAGTGGTGGTTAACAACTTGTGTATCCACAGCTGCCATGGGGCACACTTAGAGAGACGTGCCACTGCCCAACGTCCTCCCTGACCACCACCAAACACCAACCACATTCATTAATCTTCCCATGTGTAGTGAATTGGGTTTGATTGAGCCTAGTGATTTTGCTTAGCCTTTTGTAGCCTCTCCCAGGATATTTACCAGCGTGGTATCACAAGAACGTTTTATTGCAGAAAAGTTGGTTCATTGGTTCTGCAACAATCTAATGTTAAGTGTTGGATCTTTCACTGAAAAAATGCAGCCCTGTTGATTTGGTGGCTGTTACTCAGAGGAAGCCACGGGAACTAAAGCAATAATGAAAACCTGCCAGTTGTCAGACATTTGGGGGTGAAAAATAAAATGCTTGTTCTCAGCGGGCGAGATATGGTCATTATTTCTAAAATTATTTGACCACACTTCCCGACACATAAACCAAACAATAGGCAGCCGTGCCACCGGTGAGACAATGAGGCATTTGTCTTTGGCCCACAACCTTGACATGTTGTTAACAGTTTTAAAATCGTATGTACTGGGAAACTTTTGACAATTCTTGATTTAATAGCATTTGACAAACACACAGCATTATTCTTTTTAATAAATAGTTTTAATAATTTATGGAGAATCAAGGTCCAACTGAAAAGCTTTAAAGCTAAGGCATGTTGTCATTTACTACAACTGATATTTCTAGGGCATTCTACAAATTACTTACAAAAAACAATTGCAATCTGCTTGGACTTACAGTTTTTATTCTTTTTTTTTTTTTTTACGCTAATCACATGTTCTCTCTTTGAAATCTATTAGCAAGAACACACAGAAGCTTACATAGGAAAGAAAAGCATGCATATCCTTTGGGATCAATCGACTCTACACCATTTGACCTACTTGAACCACTCTATTGATGCTTTACCTAGCAGCCATTTGACAGCAGCAATATTAGCTCCAGACTTTAGGTTGAAATTCGGTCAGAAGAACCGCAATCTCCAAAGCAGACCAGTCACAATTAGATAGTCTCTAAAATTATTTATTTACACACAGCTTACATCAAGTTTTGTTAAGTCACTTTTTAGGTGGATCTTGCAAAGTGGCACCCAGTGTGGTCTTCTGCTGGTATAGCCCGCTAGCTTTATGTTTTGTTATATTGCATTCTGAGACCTGCAGATCTTGATGCAATTTATTTTTAGTTAATACTGGGCATCATCCATCATTGGGGTTTAATCTGGCATCAATGTTTTTTTTATTTTTACAAAACACAACCTCAGTAGAATGATTTCTGATTTTAATTAACCATTTTAACACTTTCCGCTAGAATCTGACCTCCTACTATGATAGACCACCCTTTCATGACAAAATATTTGAAATTACCATGTTTTTGAAAGATATTCGCTAACAACCAAGAAGCCTTTTAATCACACTCTTGCTTCAAAAGTGCCATTTTTTGTTTTTGTATCCAATTTGTCGGCTAATTCCTTTTTTCCCTTTTTTTCTTTTGTGATGGCTGTAATCCAATTTTAGTGGTATCTTATCTATTTAGACAAAGTGCACTATTAGGGAAGATAAAATTAGTTTTTTTGTATTAGTCCCATAACAGAGAAAGTTCAATGTTATTTAAAATGGATGATAAATCTCATCAATTTAAACTAGGACAAACAGATGTACAACAATGCACAGGGGATAGATTCTGTACTGACCCAAAGTAGTCCATTTACAGAAGGTAATTTGGAGATTGATATCAGGTAAGTACTTTCAGAGATGCAAGACAACAGTAAGCAAACGCAGATAGCATCAGCCGTATCTATGAACATGCAAAAAGTTAGATTAGGTTTACACAGGACAATACTATTGTAGTGTTGGCTTTAGATGCCCTTATGCTATATAAGACATGGTATAAACTAATTTATCTGGCTTGAAACTCTACAAAACAAACTTTCAATGTACTATGTTCGCCCATTGCATTACTGCACATAGCTACAGCAGTGTTGTTGAGTGTGTATTAAATTAAACATTTGACTGCATTGGCCACATGGGTCAAAGATAATTTATCCAATACAAGAAACATTGACTATTATTTAACAAAATTGGGAGATACCCCAGAGCCCCTCAATTACATATGATTACACTAGAATTTTACTAAGGAAAGAGTGGAAGGTTAACTTTAAAACATTGAAGAAACTGCTTTAATTATAGGAGCATGTGCATTTCATGTCATTCAGTGTAGAATATTATAGCATTTAGCCTGTGGACCAGTAATACATTTTTATTTGTATCCCCCCTTAAAGAAGTTTGGTGGTGGCATGCCCCCAAACAATGCCTTTTTGATTTCAAGGCTGACACTATTCACTCTTACATTCAATTAAAGGCAAATTAGTTTAACCAATTTTCTTAACACATGCATGTCTTTGGGCAGTAGGAGGAAGTACCTGGAGAGAACCTACGGCAACACAGGAAGGACATGTAGACCCAGAACTAAAAAACATTATGCCCTCCCAGGGACCACTTTCTTCAGTTTACCTTTCCTGCCCACTGGGTTGAACAAGGCATGACCAAGCCTAATTACCATGCCACGGGACGCCTCTGTTGAAGTTTTTAATTTTAAAAGCCCTTACCTTGAATAGACAAAGGCCCTGTTAGGATAGTCGACTGTCACTCATGAAATATTGCATCCAATTAATTTTGCCTCTACATAACTGCCGCCATGTTACCATCATACTGTCATGGCTTGGCACACATAAACGTCCCACCCTGTACCCCGATGAATACTCACTATGTCACTTCTTCTTTCCCCAAATAGCCAATCTGTCTCTTGTGATATTGACTTTTAAATGGCGCTGCCCCTGCATACCTTTACATGTCAACGCAGCAGAAAGAAATAGAGGCTGTCCATCAACGCCTCCAAAAACCAATCGCACGGGAAAAGGAAACTTTGCCAACATGGCCGACTCATTTTAGCGGCATTAAAATTGCAAGAAGAAGAAAGGTAATGCAGTTGGGGGGAATGAATTAGAGCTAGCTACGTCTGGTTGTACATTGAGGGCAGTTTAGGTCAGTGCGAACCTGGTGGCTTCCCAGAAAATGCTTAAGTAATCAATTGGCCTTTGGACCGATGTGGAATGGAGCAACGAAATGGGCTTTTAACATCTCAGTGACCAAAAAAAAAAAAAAAAGTTTGTTAGCACTACGTAGCATATTTGTTTTCTCATCACCAACCTAAAAAAAAAACTCCAATCAATATTTAATTATCTGCCGCATAAACATAAATACACTTGCCTATAGCCGAGCCAAGCAAAAAAAAAGTGCACTCTCCTCTTGCAAGAACTAGCTTTTCTACTATCTTTTTTAATAATCTGCTAAATGATAAGGTTAATATGTCGCTAGCGAGTGGAACAAGTGGTATCGGGCTGTAGCTGTCACACAAAATGGGACTCAATTGCGGTATGTTGTTGCTGACCTTATCATGTTCAATAGTTGCATGGATCAGTGACAGCAATATGAAAACCTTTGGAAAGTTATCAACCTTTAAGGCCTTTGCTGGCTTTTAGAGACTGCAAATAAAATTCAGTTTACAGGCTGTAGAGGGAGAATTACTCTTCTTTAAGGTCCACTTATGGAGTGGCATTGTTTATACTTTTGAATCAAAGTTTTAAGCATACCATGGTAAGCAGTGAATTTGGGTACTTAGAAAATGAACTGTAACTAGTTTCGTCCATTTGATTTGAGATCAAAAAGCAACCTCTGTTTCAGCGTTGCATAAATGTTTACAGCCGGGATTCACAACTCGTGGGCCAGGACCCAAAAGTTGAGTTTTCTGCCAACATTCAAAAAAGGCCTACACGGGTAAACTAGGGATGTGTTTCTATAGATGTCAAGCCCGCAGTTTTGGCCATTGTGTTGTAGTCTAAAAGCAACACTGACCTATCTAAAATTACATGCAATTTAACATTGCAGCATTTGTAAATAACAAGCAAACCTAAGGCATATTTGCAAGCAAGTTTACCTTTCAAATATTCATTCAGCCCAGTAAAATAAAGTGAAGTCAGACATGGAGTATGTATTGTTTTTATTTATTTTTTTCTTTTGTGCTATAGTTTAGTAGGTGATTTTATAGGCTTTCCAGGCTCCATGGCCTTGCTGCAAGCGATGACTCTGTGATTGATCTATTTGAAAGCTGCTGGTCATTGCATTTTTTTTTTTTTTTTCAAATTGGCCACTTTTGTCCTTTTTAACCCGGGAAAAAAAATTCTCACTGTCTCTCTGAAAATTCTCTCAATTTTTGACCATCAGACAAAGACATTTCACTGAATCATGTCTGAGATTCTCGCCACTGGCCTGACCAAGGTCTCCTGTTCTTCAATGTGCCGCAGTAAAAGCACTTGAGAAAGTTTTATCTTCCGTCCTATTTCCTTCCAAGTACATAGACCCGAGTTGACTTCTTGTGTGTGTTTGAATTTTATTATATTTTATTTCAAAGTCATCGCCAACCAACCTCCAAGGACACAGTCATTTGGATGCACCTTTGATTTAAATAGTGTTGAATGCTCTGAGTGTCTATAATGCGTCGCAAGATGGAACTGTCTGGTGCCATTTCTGAGACTATTCGGTGTAAATTATGTTCTCGGAAAGTATTCAAAGCCATGCTAATTTTGTTTGTCCCGCTGCTGCTGGTTTGCAAAATTGTTCATATTTATTACCAGGGTTTTTGGAACTGGTTAAAGCAACATTTTGTCACTTTCGCTCTCTTTTACAGCCAGTTCTCTTTGATAACATTTCCTTCATTTGACAACCATGTGTGATTGTTTTTAGAGTCTTCTTTCTTTTTATCTTTAGCATTTAGTGTTGGCTATTGACGATGCATGCAAATTGTGTCATGACTCTATAAGACAATTTTCAAACACACTGTTCACTGGCTAACACTACTTGCTAATGCTAGCTAATTTAACATTCTAATTGTTTTCCATTGTTTGGCATTTAGACTTATTATTTTTTCATTAGCAATTTGTGTTAGCTATTGGACTGTGTTTACAAATTGAGTCTAATGGAATAAATTGCAGTCCTTACTTTCCTTACTGCTCGTAGGATGGAAGGAGGAAGGAGGGCGAAGTTTGTCCTATTAATAGCTGATGTACCACTAAAATCATTTTCAAATAGCTAGAACCTTTTTAAGCTGTGGATACTATATTGCTGCTTGAAGCCACAATTGAAGGCCATTTGACAGTTCAATCATGTGACGTTTAATACATTGCTTATAGTGCATATGAAAATGTCCATTCAACTGCTCTTCCAGGTCAGTGTCTCAGAATTGCATGAGCTAAGCATCTTCTTGTGACAGTTAGAACAAAGACTCAAGTCAATCAACTCAAAGAAAGCTGTCTTTTTAGCAGCTTCTTGCGGTTTATCCTTGTACTCAGCAAATCCTCGTTCCTAATTGGCCGTCTCTGCTGCTGCTGCCACCACTTCCCGCTGTTTTCCCCACTTTGTTTGTTCCCATCAACCTCCATGTCTATTCTCTTTGATATTACATAGGATTTAGCAGAGATTACATGCAAATCTTTATCTACTCCACAATTGGGTGGTCAACTATTTAGGCGAGGTACACCCAATAGTCTGTTAGTTGCAGACATACAAATAAAAAATACATATGTCTATTTTCTGATTTTAGTTTTGGGAAAAATCATGATTGCCTGCAAGTTGTTATCTACAGTTTGGCGGTCAACTATGGGCCTTAGGTGGGATGCATGGTGAATAATGGTCAGTTAGTTGCAGTTACACAAGCCTTCACTGTCACTTCAGACAGTAGAAAACCTGGAGAGAACTAAAATTAACACAAGGTGGATATGCAGACAGAAGGCAGCCAGCATGTAGATATTGCATTTTCTTCCATTCATTCGAGTACTTCTTGATCGAACTCTAAAGATATATCCTGCCCACTAACCACCAGCACACAAAGCTAGGGTTAAGCGACTCTTCTTTTGACAAATTGCTGTTTCCGACCCTCGCCTCAACCAGTGAAAGCTCCCCCCGTTTTATTTCCATGGCCTCGTGGATTAGTCACAGCAGGGGTATGCTTAGCTAACGTTTAGGATATAAAGAAAAGACCTCTCCAAGATCTGATGAATCAAAGTGTCTAGCTCTTCTCATCCTTCATACAGAGCCCTCCCATGGATGCCTTGTGTGTGGGTGTCTGCAATGAATATTATGCATACAATGTATTTCTATAGGCTACAGAGATGGATAGGCAGTAGCGCAGATTCTAGGACGTAACATTTTTATATGTAAAAAAAACAGCTAATCTATCCAGAATTGAATCTCTGTAAAAATGTATTATAATTTGGAAATAAA
Organism: Hypseleotris bucephala; assembly: GCA_036025885.1. Taxonomy (NCBI): domain Eukaryota; kingdom Metazoa; phylum Chordata; class Actinopteri; order Gobiiformes; family Eleotridae; genus Hypseleotris; species Hypseleotris bucephala. The sequence continues at coordinate 6,014 of JAVQKG010385405.1, read as the reverse complement.
TTATGGTAACATTGAAAAAACTAAATCCCAATTATACACTAGTTTTATAAGATTTTGCTTCGGGTTGCCTCTTGTGACAACTCTTTTTAACAAACTATTAGTTATTTTAATAATATCAATGTCTCGTCTTCTTAGAATTATAAGGTTTGATGTGCATTCTGAGTAGTTTTGTGTAAATACACTTTCAGAATTTAAGGCTTCATATTACAGATTACTAATAAAAAGCTCAGAAATTAATACAACTCATAAAAACACTTGTAGTGATCAAGAAGAACATGAATATGTAAATAGGTCAATTTTACCAAAAATGTCATAGAACCTTATAATTCTAAGGGCATGGTCTTACTACCACCACTACCACCACCACTAAATATTAAACATACTCCAACTGTGCTTGATTTGTTGGAGGCTCCTTATGAAAAAATAACTATAAAGGATACCTTCAAAACTGTTTTTACAATAACCGCTTAACTTAGATCATATTGCACTCCACCACAAAAATCCCTCCCTCGACTTTGACTGGTCTATGGCCTGTATCCTCAGCACAGCCTTCATCTATTGAACACACCGTACCCATCCGCAGACAGCTCCACTGGCTCATGGTTCATCTCTGTATTGATTATGAGGTTTTTACTTCTCACTTTCAAAGCCCTCCATAACTTAGCTCCTCCATATCTGTCAGACTTGCTACAGATACACACACTTTTTCACCTGCAAAATATTCGAAAATCTCAACTCTGCAAAGGACTCTTTTGCTTTCTTTGGTCACAGTTTTCAGTGTCACTTTTTGAGACCTATTATTTTATATTTGGATAGATATTATACAGAAAATAAGCATTGCATGAACTATGAAAAAAAGGTTAATTAGATTTCTCCAAGCAGAATTGCAATATCCCATTTGTTTTGGAAATAGGGAAATTTTTATTGTTGAATTTTTTAACAATATTTTTCAAAATACAAGAAATCTGCAATAAATAATATACTAAGTTATTCAGTATTAAGAATAGATTACGCTGTGATGACCAAAGTGGGCCATGCATTCTAAAAAAAAAACTTAAAAAAATTGAATATATATTTTTACAGCATTTTATAACTCTCTCTTATGTCTTATCTACTAATAGTCCCTACTTTATGCTTATGGCTGGTCTATAATCTTTTCTGACATGACTATGAGCTCAAGTCCCTTTGAAAATTGAAGAATACATTAGCACGCTCTGATCATGACAGGCTTGGACAGGTGTATTTACATTTTTACTCCACAAAAGAACAGTGTGACTTTTGAATTTTCTTTACCGTGTCTTTAAATGTCACTCAAATAGAAGTCCATTAATATTCCCCTCTATGCATAAGGATGAGCTATCTCTTTCTACTGTCCAATTCTTTTTTAATTCAGTGCACATTTCGGGGGACTGTTTTCATGCTAATGTGTTGCACCTGTTGAGAGGTGGCTAACCCTTGCCAGTCTCCGCCCTTCTGCAGATGTCAGCCCCCCGCTAGCCATGTCCCGAGATAAATGTCACCGCGTACGATTACTTTGGCCAAACCCCTGTTTTTTTTTTGTCTTCCCCAAAAAGTTAGCCGTACAAAGGTGAAGTTGTGACTTTCTTATTTCTTTGTTCAACTTTGTAAATTGATTTCGTTATTTTGAAGGTAAAGCTACTAAAAAAGTTTAAGTATTAAAATGAAAAAGGAATGTCTGTAATTTACCATTGAACCATATATTAAGGTTTGGAGAATGGTATATCAAAACAAGACTATATCCAGTGAATGGCAGGTCTGTGGGCAAAAAGGTATAGAGATATTCTAGAAAGGCAACATTAGTATAACTTGATGTAACAAGGTCTAAAAACCTCTGAATGGACAAGATGACAAAATTAACAGGCAGGTTGCCACTATAGATGACCACACGGAGTGCCACTTTATTAGGTACAAGGTATACCTAATAAAGTGGCAGTGTATTAGAACAATGCATTCAAATATTGTACTTTGATATATATGCACTTTGCTTATTTAAAAGGTCTATTCAATGCTTACAGATAAAGATAATGTCTAATGTTTATTTTTATTATTTTATGTGGAATGCCATTTTAGAAGTGTCCAAATTGATTAAAATAGCTAAAAGAAATGGCTAAAATGTCTTTTACATGTCAAACTGCAGCGAGTACAAAGTTCTTTCATTGTTCAACTTTGCTCTTGGGAAGTTCCGACATAACTCGCAAAACCACTTTAAATCAAGGTAATGGCGGCAGGATTTTTCTTCAAGGAGTCAATCCCATTCATGGTCATATTGTGCCGTCTGCCTGCCTGCCTCCTAGACCGTGACTTCACTATGTGCAGTCCTCATTGGTGTATTTTTAATCAAAGCGTGTGGAATGCTAAATTCATTTATTTTCCTCTCCTAAGCCACCAGACAGTCTGCCAGTGCGGTCCAGATGATACACTTTGTTGTCTATATTTCGCTGATGGGATCATTGTTGATAGTGGTCTCAGTCTCCCCAATCACTACAATGACCCATCTGTCATCTGGTATGCTACAGCTTTTTCACTGAATTACAAGGAAAAAAATCAAATCTGACATTGTACAAAAATGGTAACATGGGTTAGAATTTAACCTCGTCCAAATGTATTTAGAAGTACATATGACAATTGAATATGATTTATCTGTACTCTTTAATTGTGTATTTATTGATGGTTTGTGTTTTAATTGTATTTCTTTCTTACTTTTTTTCTGTAAAGGAATTTGAATTACCCTTTGAAAAATTGTCTAGCTTTTAAATATGCATAAAAAACATACATGCAAAAATAACGACAAGGACATGGAAAGCACAAAACTCAACAGCACCTTTATCTTGCCATAGTAAGTGTCTATTATTCTCAATTAAAACCAGGAATCTCATAGTTTGGGGGTAAATGCTCTAGCCACTAAACCTCAAAGTATGTTACAACTGTAAACAAACCACTAAACTCTATTTGCTTTTAATGACCACTGTGGCTGTGAGAGTTAGTATAGTCATTTTAGCCCTATCTCGCAATGGTACAAAATGGCCCCAGTAATTCCTGGATCCATACAAAAATCTATCCTAAACATTTCCATCATTAAATTTGGATCATTATATCTTGACTTATCCTGCTAACGTGTTTAAAAACGAACCCCCCAATCATCCCCATTGATGTAAGTAATACTTATTTATTGATGTATGTATTTTTTGGTATATAATTTACCACTAATGAGACCTTTAGTGGACACTTGTTGACGAGCTGAATGTCAGATATGCAATATCTATTGTCATCAATCATTGCAAAGTGACAGTGACATTTTCAGGTGGAACCATGGGTTTAAATTTGGTTTGATGATGGCCTCCCAAAACTGCCATGAATCATATGCAATACAACCTTGATGCCATTAAAATACAACAGTGTAAAATATTAACAATGGTTGTGAATGAACAAAAATGGTGACCAAAAGTTCCACTAAAAATGATTAAATTGATCGGATCAGATACAATCAAATTTGAAAATAATATGAATAATGGATCAAATTTAAATAGCTTATTTCTGGACCCATGGGTGGCATGTGAAAAACTTAGTAAATGGTTGTCTCTCTATGTAAGTGTCAATGTCAGCCCTGCGACTAACTGCTCATTGTCCAAGATGTACTCCGCCTAAAGCCAATAGTACCTGGGATAGGCTAAATGAATGAATTTCTGACCACCCAAACCACTTTAAAATTGGGTGCATACTCTACAGCCTTACAGTATAGTAAGATTTGTTCTTCCAAGTGAGCTACTCTTCTCTTAATGTTAAAAGCAACAAAGAAAATGGGGGGAATAATCAGCCCATGTCCTATTTGATATATGATGATGATATGTTGAGTTCACCTATTAGAAACATCCATAATGAATTGTTTAATGTGCCGTCATTGCCACAAAGAATGAAGAATGAACTTGAACTGTTTCTCCCATATTAATAAGCTGTTCACTTTAAATAGATGAATATTTCTGAAGATATATGGAAAATATGGAAATATATGCATGTCGGCCTGTTATTACTGCCCTTAATGAATTTTAATCTTTCATCATCTTGTACTTGGAAGTTTCTGTGTTGACTTTGGGAATGTCAAACAAGCAACTCTATTGTCTGTCGATAGCAATCTCGGACAACATTCTTTTAAACTAATGAAGTTTCTTGTTTTGCTAGTGTTATCGCCACATTTTTTACCCTGAGATGACATCCCGCGGTTTACCATTTTGGTCCATTATTTAGACAAGTCTGTGTTTGGAAAATAAATTGCGCTTTCTCCGCGGCGGCCCCACTGACCTTCCAGACATAAGATAAAAGAAGCTTCAAGACTATTTTCAAGCCGGCGTGAGCGTGGGTGTTCGGTCATACGGCGGGTTTTGTCATCATTACTTCGGGACAGGGCCACATCGGTCATTTTCAGGGCGTCCTACACTCTTCACTGATGTGTCCAGAGCTGGAGGTGTCTTCATCATCGGCGCGTGGTCAGGCAGCATGTCTATATCCAGAAACCCACCATTAGGTTTCTATGGGACATATTTAAAGGCAAGGTCTGGTACAATATAAAAATGCACTGGGTTTATGTAACAATGTTTTATCCACACTCATGCATTAGTAAGGGCAACCTCTGAAGGCACAGCTGATGACTGATGCTGTTGTGGCTGCCATATCATGACAAGGGGCTCTCTAACCACCATTAAAGGTGTAGTCCATAGGTTTTCTAAAAAAAAAAAAAATTAAAAAAACAACTATCTGGCCTTGTTTTATCATATGAAGTCTGTTTAGGCCAGTGGAGGGACTAAAGTAAAACTCGACTACTATTGGTCAAAGTGGTATCGTAAAAAGTCTGATGTTGCTGTAGAGACCGGGAAGGGACTAAAGTAACAGTCACGTTAACACCATTCACTCATAGGCAGGTAAGTGTCTTGCCAAATGACACAGCGGCAGGATAAGCTAGACAGGAATCAAACCGCCAAACTGGTTAGTGGGGGCTGCTTTACCTACTGAACCACCACTACTCAGAATTGAAATCAGGAATATTTCACTTACCATTTATCCTGTGGTTGCCATAGACTATTCCAACAACTATGGGCTTGAGGTGGGGTACAGAAAAATTTACAGATTTTTGCATGACACTTTCCTTACAAACTTTTATTCACTCACAATAATTGACTATTCACAAGCTGCATACTCCATTTCACTTAGTATTATTTGGACAGCAGGGGAGCCTATATAGCTATTGTTTCATAGAAGTAACCTTTTTGCATTGTAGTCGACACTTTAGTGCATACTCAACCATAACATTTTCCCAGCCGGTGCCAGCCTCCTATAGACTGTATATTTCCCTGGAGTTCATTGTATGGAGTTAAACAGCAATTAAAGGCTGTAAAACTGAAGGTCACTCAGCATAGACACAGAGGCGCAGAGTGGCAGGGGGACTTACTAATTTGCCTGCACTTTTTACATACTAAAATCCAGTAAGTTTAGACATTGAGTGGCTGTATACCTGCAACTATGGGCTTGAAGAGGTTAGGCAGGTCCATTCCCCATTACCCAAGGGCAAATATGTTAAAGGTGTAGCCCATATGTTTCCTACGTTTAACATTGATCCTGTTCTATGATGTAAAGTAGGTAATCTATGGTATGTATAGAGGAAGGGGAGGGACTAAAGTAAAAACTTGACTACTATTGGCCAAAGTAGTAACCCATAAAGTCTGATCTGATGTTGCTGTAGAGGCCATGGAGGGAATAAAGTAAAATAAAAAATCATGACAGATTTCTTACTTTACTATGATAATATGATGCTTAGAAATTACAGTTTTTAAATGTTGGGAAGAAAAGTGGAATGCAATTTACACAATTCTAGATGCATTCATCTTTTTTTTTCTAAATTTAAAACTTTAATTTGGCATATACGGATAAGAGCCGAAACGTCTTCAACTCAAAACCCAAGTCCAGATGACTGATTTAAACCTTCTTCAACTTTGATTGACTAC
>JAVQKG010385380.1:0-10634 GCA_036025885.1 Hypseleotris bucephala | reverse complement strand
AATCCCTGACTAAAAATAACTTTATTCTAATTAAAAGTTTTTTGTTATGGTCATTACTCATGGTTTACAGTACCTCCAGGGCTTTGACATTAAAACCAGCCAACTAGCCAAATGCTAGTGGATTTTAATGTTGGCTAATAAAACTAAAGCGTTCTTACTACTTTAGGCCGTGAATAGTAAAGTAAAAACTGACTATTGTACTATTGCATTTTATCAACGTTTTAACAAGTTCACATTTTAGGACACATCCAAACTACAGCTTTAATTGAAAACATACATAATCACCACATTAAACATTTCAATTTCAAATTCAATTTCAATTTAAACAGTGGCTAGCAAAACTAAATGGCTAGTTACTTTTAAATAACAGTGGACAATAGGCAAAAAAGTTTTTGTCAAGCCTTGAACACTTGATATTATCACAAACAAGATCAGCACCATGGACAGTTCCTTGTATCACATGCTCTGTAATATTCCAATGCACAGGCTTTTGTCAGTGGACCTTAATCCCGTTTGTACATTGCATATATAACAAAAAAGAGTGAAAATTGGTGCGAAATCTCCGAGAACTGCTAAATTTTAACAAGGAGTACTGTCACAAAAATGTAGTCAGTGTAAGACATCCTGCTCCATTTTCTTTTATTATACAGCCCAGTCCTATCTAACACCATCCGGATCTGAATGTACCAAGAGAAGGACAGGATTTGGGGTGTATATATCAGATCCTTATAAGACTAGTCATGTAAAAATCCCTGTTCAGCCCAAGGGAGACTATTGTACTGTATTACATAGAAATAAATATGAATGGTTATCTATATATCTATAGCAACAATGTACTTTCTTCTGGCTTTGTGGCTTTTTTCACTCAAAAAGAGATTTAGTAAAAGGCTACAGGAAGCTAGACAAAATACTGTTGACTGTGTTGACGTCACATTTGAATATCGACTCCAGGAACCAGGGCTGAGAAGATACTAAAAAGTGTTTGAAAAATAGGTAGAACTGAAAAAGTCTTGGGACTATCTGACCCTTTCTGGGATAGCACAATGACCAGTTAGTCTCAGGGCTGACACAGAGACACACCGTGACAGTCAACCACTCTTTCACATTCATTTACTGTTGGGACATTTAGATCTCCAATTCACCTTTACATGGCCCACAGAATTATAAAAATACATAAATTCTCAATTAGCAGCATTATGATACACAATAAACAGACTGTATTGAATGATGTCACCAGGGACCAATCACAAGAGGAGGCAAAAAAAAAAAAAAAAAGAAAATAAACTAAATAACAAATGAAAGCATATTACCACAAAAACAGGTGGCAAATAGCATGTAATAACTTGTCAATGGAGAAAAAGTCAGCGCTGTAGCCTAAAAATTCAATCTGTAGACTTGTTTGTCCTGAGAATTACACTCAGTCATTGGAAATAACAGCTTTACCCAGTGAGCCGTGACAATGGAGCTGTTTTGTTCAGCATGTGTCCTTAGTCGCCTGAATGCATCGCTTCATAATTCGACTATTTAGGCAAAAAAAACAACGCAAAAGCTATTTAAATCACTTGTTTTCTCTAAGTACACATACAAGCCTGGTAGCTGATCTTTGGGTCCTAACCTTAAGTTTAAAAAGCACCACATTACTATTATTCACACGGCCTGCAGCGGCGCCTTGTACGACCCATCTGAGTATTTCATAAATGACCTGAAAAAAAAAAAAAGCAGAACAGCGTGTCCAATTGTGTTCGCTGCTTGACTTCACTTTTAAAAACTCCGACTATACGTGACACTGTTAATCTTTCGGAAAATTAGCTTTAGTCCTAGACATTTTAAGAAAGGGTCAAAGTGAAGGAGCGTAATCCTTTAAATTGATTTGATGCATGTTTCACAGCCCAGTGAGGACACTATCCTAGGATAACTTCACACACCAGCTGTAAGCTCTGGGAGAATTGTTGGATAAGTACAAAATAGATAGAGTTTTTAAATTGATTTGACAATAGTGGGGGAAAGAAATTGGTGACTCTATAGCCCCATAGTGAATGAATGTGAGAGTGAATAGCTGCCTGGCACTGTCTCTCCCAATATATATAGGTAGCCATTGTCCAGAGTGTACCCGGCTTAAGGCCCATAGTTCCCGCTATAGGGTTTTTAGTATTTAACAGTGTGTATTATCTTTTATAGCAGGCAGTAGTCTATTCTTCAGTGCTTGACATGAACTTTGTTGCTCACTGGCCACTGTGGCTAGTCCTTTTTAAAAGTTACAAGCCAATTAGTGTTTTCACAAGTCATTATTTTGCATGTGGGTAATGCATGTAATACATTTTAACACATGCTTTATTGCAATTTATGTATTTCTATATTAATGAGTCACTGCTAAATAAGAGTGTACTTTAGCATAGCACCGGTAGAATGTCTTAAGTCTGTATGTAAAATCCAACTGGCCAAAGTGGCTAAGGAAAATATAGGTGTTACTAGCCAGAATTGATATCTGCTAGTGGTTTGCTAATTGGCTAGTGTTCATGTCAAGCCCTGACTGGATGCTCTTCCTGACACAACCCAATTAATTTAGTAGGCAGGCTTGGGATCGACTTGGGATCGACTCAAAAACATACTGGCCCGTAACATCTTTTTGGCTAGATGGCAGGATATATTTTTTCACCTTCTGCTTTATCTCTAGGCAACTATGGGCCATAGGCAGGGTACATATAGGTAATGGCCAGTTATAAGTCACATGGCTTGCACAGATCTCTCACATTAATTCACTATTGGGGAGATTCAGAGACCTACCAAAACTATTAACAAATAACTACAAAATAAATGTGAGGGTCTTCCAACTCATGACCAATTGCACCCCCAAATTTAGTGCTACTATCCACTAGCTTTTCAAACTTTTATGGGACTTCTTATTTAACAGTTAATTCCATGTTTACCTTACTGAAACACAGATTCCAAGTGGGAACTGCAGCCCTAAATCCTGCGTTCAAAGCTCCAGACTCCCTCGACAAAAACAGCAATTTAACTGAAGGTAAATAGGGTTTGTTTTTTAGCCTCTGCGCCTGGTGGCTTTGAAGAGAGCCTTGATTAGCGCCACTGTAAAAATAGGCAAAAACACAAGCAAAGCATCATTTTATACAAGCCTCAAAAATCACTTCAAATACAAAGACTGTGTAACGAACCATATGCTGACAAACTAGTCGGAAGCTATAAAATATTCAGGTAAAGTTTCCCTGCCTCAAAATGACAAGATCTCCAGTACAGAAACCAATTAGAGATACACAAGCATTGACTGGTATAAAATGTTTTGGGTTTTAACTATAGTTTCTTCCACTGCTACATTCTACTAGCTGACACACTGCCTGTTGTCTTTGGGCTCTTAACAGATGCTGAAGATAGTGGTTTTCGTACCACAGATCTGTTTAATTGGTGCCAAGAAAAAAATAATATTGCAGAGGACATCACTGAAGGAGAGATTTCTTCAAACAGGACAAAAGTTTCTAGTTACGTCAAATAAAGGGAAGGGTCTTTTCTGGACACATGTCGTTAAGCTTGAATTTACATATATTTAAAAATAGTGGATAAACTATCAAACAGTAAGATAAGCTTGGATGATTAATTTGATTATTGGTGAAATTATTTTGAGAGGCTATTGCATTCAATTATTCATTTATTCAGCTTCTACCGCTTTTCTCATTAGGGGTGGTGGGTGACCTGAGCCTATACTAATAACTATGGGCCCTGAGTGGGGTACACCCTGGACAATGGCCAGTTAGTTGCAGGGCTGACACTGGGACATACACAGGTAGACAACCATTCACACTCACATTCATTCACTAGAGACTATTTAGCATAATAAAATTCATTGTAGATCTATTGCAATTTTCACAATAATAATGCTATTTATTTAATTTTTATTGATATGAACACTGGCATTGTTACTGTAAAAATGACTGCATAAATGAATGTGCTGTATCACGATTCAACAATCTTCCCAGATTAGCTCAATCTTCATAACTTCATACCACAATTTGATTTGTATTGCCATATCTGACTCCAAATGTGAAGACAATATATTTTATAATGTTCATAGATACCACTGCTGTATCTTTTAAATCACAACTCAGGGCTGCGATGCTGGATATCCTAGTGTTTTCAGTGCAGGGCTATTTGCTTCTCTCAGGGAGTTTGTTTCAATCATTTTGCTGCAGTGCACATCACCCTGAGGCAGAAGCAGGCGTAGTGGCATGTCTGCTCTCGGGGCTGCTATAATCCAAATCTAAAGCAAACATCATGAACTCAACAGGCTTTAGGTCTCATCTCCAGAGGGGCTCAGCAAATACACACAAGTGTTTTAGACCCACATTAAAAGTGCATCGGCCTCATTCTCAAAGGGCCTTTTACCGCTGCTTTACAAAGATCACACTGTGCAAACTAAAGGTGAACTTTTCATGGAGAGATTTCACTCAAGAAACTGGAAGGAGGAGAGGAGAGTTTGGGGCGGCAGTGGCACAGTGGGTAGGAGTGCACCCTGCAACCAGAGGGTCACTGGTTTGAAGCCCCACCCTATTGCATAGTGTTGTGTCCCTGGGCAACACACATCAACCATGAATGAATGTGGTTGTGTTATGTGTATTTGGTGGTGGTTGCCTTTGTCAATGTGCCCCAGGGCAGCTGTGAGTACACAAGTAGCTTACCACCACCAGTGTGACTGCTGAGTTTTGATTAATGCAATTGTGTTGAAAGTGTCTTTTGGTATCTAGAAAATTGCTATATACTGTAAGTGGTATGCATTATGATTACGTTATTAGGTGAAAAAAATGTCTGTGCCGTACTGTACCAACATAGGTCAGTAATTCAGTATATCATGTACTAAATGTCGGCAGCAGATGGATTAACATTTTTTAAAGAAATATGTAATAAAGTTTATTATATGAGTCCCATCCAATAGCCAGCTTTAAGTGAAATGACCAAACACTGTAAACTATTGGTTAATGCAAGATAAGGCTCAGCAAATATCATGCTTTTAGTGATTTAACCAGGCCCCTAGATACTGTCATTACTCCTGTCTTGGCCACCTTACACTGGTTACCCCTACACTTCAGGATTCAGTTCAAAATCCTTGTTATCACTTAGAGAGCTCTCCATGGAGGCTCCAAGTTATATGTCTGATCTCCTAGGCATGATAGGAGCCTTATTTCTGCAAGTCAGGAGCTTTTAATTGTTCCTCGGACTAGGCTCAAAACTAGGGGCGACCATGCGCTTGAGTTAGTCACACAGGGCTGAAACAATTAATCGGATTATTCATGATTAATCCATTACTGAAATAATCGTCAACTAATTTAGTAATCTGAATAATCGTTAACCGGAATATACAGACTCTAAAACATGACATTTGCTGAGAGAATAACCCACACAGAGCAGTAATTAGGCCAAAACATTACAAATATATATATAGATTTTGCATTTAGAACGAAAAATCTTTTTTTTCTGTAAATATGCTCTGTTCAGAACTCCTCAAGTAGTATTTACCTTTACCTGGTTCAAGTAATGGAAAAAAAATCTCATATTTACGCACTTTTCGCTATTAACCGATTCATTGATTAATTGTAAAAAAAAAATAGTCGACAGATCAATTAGCTAAAGAATCGTTAGCTGCAGCCCTAGTCACTCCCTATGAAATGCATGCCCTCTGCTAAGTTCTTTAAAAATCGTATTTGTATAGACTATGGGCCATCTAAAAGCACATGCATGTATTTGGAAGTAGCAGAAAAAAATCTACCAGCTTGCGGAGGACAGATGTAGTTTATGACAGATGGCCCAAAGATTGCTTATTACACAGTCATCTCTCTATATTCTTATCTATCATACAAACATAATAGTCTTGCAATTGAATATTGATAGAGTGAATGATAGCCCATGGTCTACTACTCCTGCTCACCTGACTATAAAATCACCTAACCATGTGAGGACCTTTCCTTTAGGGTCAAACACGTATTTCTTTTACTAATTAGTTCTTCGCTAAATTTAGCCTCCTCCTCCGACAGATAGTTTACTCACCTTCCCCCTTCTCCAGTTTAGAGATTTCAAGGCTTGGCTTCTGAGGATATTGTCCAGTAGATTTTCCAGCCCGCTGCCTTGCTCATTGGCTGTTGGGCAGAGGTCTATCTAAGAATCACATGACTTAAGGGTGAGCGATAGAGCAGGGAGGAGGACCATGACCTTCTGCTCTCTGAAAACCATCTGTCCAAGTGCATCTGACTTTAGACCAAGATGCCCTGACGTCAGCTGTTGGTACACATTCATTCATTCATTTTTATCCACTTGTGTCTGTATTGGCAAACTTATGAATTGTTTTTGTATAAATGTAGAGAATAAACACATTCATAAAATCATGGCTATTTTTTTTTTTTTTTTCAGGAAACACAAAAAATAGACACAGACACTGGATATGACTTGAGGTAATTGTTTTACACAAAATGTCTATTCATATACTAATATTTATTTTGCTTAATTATGTCACACAATGAAATAAAATGACTTTTCTGTACAATTTCTGAACTGTAGCTTTTCTGACTTTGGCCATTTTAAACATGACGTAGGCCAGATTTTCTTCATTTACAATGCAGTTAAGGTCATCTTGAAACTTCCATAAAATTGCCCCAGTCACAATTCTTTTTTGGCCTTTTTTGGGTAGAATCACATTCAACTGAGGAAGCAGGAACATTTACCAGAGGTGATCAGCCTCATAAAGATTGGATTTAGGAAAATATCTAAATTTTGCCAAAAAATGACACAGGCCATAATTTTTAAAGGTGTCGATAAATATTTTGCCAGCTACTGCGAGTTGTGCTAAAACCCAAATGTGTCAGTCATGCCACACCATTAGGCAAAACACTAATGGAATGTTTTGCAAAAGTAACAATTGTTGATTGACAAGATGGATTTTTGTGAGTTTGTAAACTTACAAACTAACCCAAAGGGAATTTAGATTAGATCAAAATGTGGAGAGAAATCATGATGTTCTGTTTATTCGACATAGAACCTCTTTGTTTGGTACACAGGAGCACTACTTTCTATGCCACCATCACTGGCAACTTCTCATTTCATGCATTGCCTTGTGTTTAAATATTTAATACACTGAACGCATGACTGAACTTGGACTAAATTAATATATGTACAGCCTGAGACTTTGCAAACTTCGGCAGATTTTGTGGTTCTTGGTCAGATACAGTAGTTGAGTGTATATTGTGCATTATTCATAATTCTCTCACTGTAACTGATTTGATGCTGTATTTTCTGCCAGCCTCTTGCACAAATGAATAGTCATTAGGGTTCCTCCTGGAGCTACAGCTGTCCTGTCTGCACGGCTGCTCAAATGGACACTTTTAATGAGGGCCCATGCACTCGACTTTTATTATGTGTGCTGTTTTTCAAGTATTTTTACCTTTGTGCTAGACCATTGCTTTGACCTCATGTCTGCTCCCGCTGACCTCCTGTCAACTCTCACCAAAGATTCCGCATTCAGATCACTTATACCGGTTACTTTATGCAAGGCTAGACACTCTTCTAGTCTCTATCAAAACCACTCTGGTGTGTCTAATGAAAGCTGATATGAAATAACCAACCTTTAGAATCTCACCGGAACTACTTTTTTATTCACTGTTAAATTTTATCCATCACAGCCCCTTTTGTTATAGTTTTTAATTATCATTTATTTTACTTTATTTTTATGTCTGTTTTTCTTGCATCCTCTTCTTTCATCTCATTTTATTACATCCATAAATGTCACATTTGGACTTCCTGGCGCATCTTTTTATAGGCTTCATATATTCACTATCGCTCCTCTATACATGTCCAAACTATATGATGTAATAACTGGTTGTGTTATATCAGTGATTCTCAATCTTTTTTTCATGGGACCTAAATTATTATTTCCTACAATTATCAGGACCCAAGCCATCCAAATATCTGGTCTGGATTATCATTGTGTTATGTCATTAATTCTTGAAAAATGCCTGTTCTTTCTTTGTTTCAATTTTTATCACACCAAGAGTTTTTAACTGAATGATATTTTGTTACGTTTCCTATATTTTTTCTTCTTCTTTACTTTGACAATGACATATCAAGACAAGATTTCCTTTCATGGGATCCAATTAATATTTTTGGTGACCTTCATTTGGATCCCTACCCAGTATTTGAGAACCACACTCATGATGGAAAGTTACAGCAAATACTTAGACCTTGTTCCTTTCATTGTTCTGTTTCAGTTCTCTTCTGTGGTAACACCATTGTTTCTTCTCCTCATTCCCTCTTATTCCCACAGACACTTTCCTCCTACCACCAACAGGGGGCCACAGCGCGGCACCACCCTGAACCAGCAAGAAACAGTCATCTTCTACCGCCACCACCACCACACTGCCACAGCATGACAAGCTATTTTTACAATCCCACTTCAAGGAATTCTCAGTACAACTTTCCCACATACATCTAAGTTACTTGGATACACAGAAAGTAACCAATCTGACCTTTCAAATATATATATTATTATACTTAAAAATCTAATTAGCCTACAGTCAAAATCAGTGCGTGAGAGCGTGCGTGGTGCTGAAGTAACAGCTCCTCACACTGAATCGCACGGGGCTTGGAGAGCGGACAGCTATACGTCCCATTCACCGCTTCCCTCCTCCTCCTCCTCTCTTATCTCTAACGCCACTATCTCCTGGCATCCCTGGTAGCTCCGGATACCCACACGCACGGGAGTTTAGACGTTTCTGTGATTTTTCTTCAAGCGGACCATGACTTCTGGCTCTGCGCTCTGTCGTGGACTATCTCAACGGACTTTGGATACATTCTTTGGCCAGAAATGAGACATCTGGCATCCGATCTGGACAGCTGGTGAATAAATTGCACCGACAAAGGAAGATGGCAATTTCTTAAACTCGCTCTTGTCTTTTATAGAACAAGTGTGTGGCTCCCGTTTTGCTCTGGCTACATCTACTTTACTTGGATTTTCAGGGAAGAGCACTCTTTTCATGCCGCGCGTAACGTGTAGAAAGACGTCAGAAGTGGATGATTTAACAGTACGTTGGGCAGCGTATGGGAAGACATCTACAGTAACGCGCTCTTCTCCCTGTATTCCGGTTGTAAAGTGAAGGAACGTGGATATGCGGGGGAGTAGAGGCAGCGGAGCGCACATCCGTGTACGGCTCACGCTCTACGGATACTGAATTGAGATATTTTTACAAGCTGCTGGATTGTTTAACTCATCACCTCATCTAGACACTTATTATCTACAAAGTTGAACTTGGAGAAGATGGTCCCTTGGCATTCTGGAAGGACTAATTGACTTGTACGGGGATTGTATTTCAAGGGAAAGGCGAAAAGGCATTGATGCGTAAAAGTACTGTCCAAAACTCTCCTTTTCCCTGTTGCTAATGAAAATACCTTGGCTTTAGCATACATTGATTTGCATCTCAACAACCCAACTCAATATCTGTCACTTGGATTGCTTTATTGATCAGCTAATTGGTCCTTTGGAAGTTCATTTCTTGCTGCTTACTTAGACTTTTGGGGGATTTAAAAACATTCTTGGACATATTTTTTTCTCAACAGTTTTGTATACATCTTGCATTCTTTAATCCCTTTCCCCCCTCTTTGCTCCTACCCCCGCAATGACCCTTGTTGGCTTGTACCGCACACAAAGCCACTTGTTTGGGAGCTTTTATGAATGCTGGATATGAAATATTAAGCACTACACTTACATCAGTCCCCCTCTGGCTGCTAACCACAAAAAACAAAGTGCCACAAACTAACGCAGCATGAATTTGAACTCATATGAGGATTTAATAGTAATCTGACTGAGATTTCTTATTGTGGGCTTGCTGTTTAGGAAGTTATTTTTGGCAACGTGACATCTAGGACCCTTGGAAACCTGGGGGAAGAGAAATTAAAAAGCGTCTAGGAAGGAAGAAGCCAACAATTGGATTTTTATAAACGGGCAGCGAAAATTCTCTCAAAAGCCGCATTTAAAGTCTAATTTCGCGTCATTAAAAGTGGAATTTACGCGTAGAATTTGCGCTTTAAAGGACATTTGTTGGTGAGGAGTCGATCGTCTGTACGTGCGGGATTTACGGCACCCCAGGTAAGACCGTGATATGTTACTGTGCGGTTTTGACGCGTGCCAATAGGGTGACTGCGTGTTTGCTGTGTGCGTGCGTGTAGGAGGTGAATGGTGTACTTGCTGAGGTGAGAGACGGGGTGATTTCACGCACGAGTGGAGGCGGTGGAAAGCACATAGAAATCCCATAGACACAATTTTATAAAGGGCCAGGGATAGTTGTTAAGAGCATCACTGTCCATATGTTGTTTTACACTTTGTTTAGTCGAAGTTTAGCTCTGGTTTAGAACTGGTTTGAATTTACTTTAAAGCAATACTATGTAACTTTTCATGTAGGGCTCCAGAATATTGGAAAACGTGATACTCATACATTCTATTAGATGTTAATTAATGACAGATACAAGGTCAAAACTGACTATATCATGATCAAAATTAGGACTAAACAAGGACTAAATCTAGAACTAGAACCAGATCCTAACGGTCAAAACCAGAACGAAGTTAGGTCTAAACCATTCTCTACCAG
>JAVQKG010385304.1:0-29731 GCA_036025885.1 Hypseleotris bucephala | reverse complement strand
TCCTTCTTTGACCACCAGTTGCTGTTTTGTGTTTGGATAGGATTTCTGCAGTTTTCCTCATCAGGATGTACGTACGATACAATGGTGCATACAGAACGATAGGTAAGTCCTCCAAATAGGTACATCAGAGGACTTTTTTCCCTATTAAAGTACCGTATGCCTTCATTTACCATATCTTCTGGTAAGTGTGCTCATGACTTGTAGGTCCATTTCTGCTCTGTTGGAAACTATTTGATGTGTAGCTTACTCTTTGCAAAGAAACAGTTCGCATGGACGAGGTATTATAAACAGACTTTCACAGCTTCCAGGACAAGCACAGCAGCCAGTGACAGTTTACTGAATTCA
This sequence comes from Hypseleotris bucephala, assembly GCA_036025885.1. NCBI lineage: Eukaryota > Metazoa > Chordata > Actinopteri > Gobiiformes > Eleotridae > Hypseleotris > Hypseleotris bucephala. The sequence goes on along the minus strand of JAVQKG010385304.1, from coordinate 29,386 downwards.
GATCATGTTTCTTCTCTTTCTCACTGACTCATATTGGACCTAACTGCTGTGATACATGCTCTTTCTTAAACTGTGTAATTGGCCCATTTTCCGCTGTGTCTCCCTGAAACCTAAACAAATCATTATGATAATCACTGCCTCTGGCCCCAACACAAACAGGTCATGGATAGTTGAGTTAATTACAGCCTTTCTGCTTCCGTGTTAATTATTTATCACATACAGAGGATGTTAAATGTTTAATAGTGCACAATAATGCAACAGCTAGGATCGAAACAGACATTTGTTGATGAAAATGGTAAATGTCCCTGTGTACAGAGCCACAACCAAAACATGCAGCCTATAGAGTGAGGTCTGAGCTGTGACTAAATCTGGTCGAACAAGTCCAAACCAGGATTTAACCAGATCTACTCTATTCCCAGTCTAACCAAAGTCTTAACCAGATTTTTACTTCATAAGTCAAAATCAAACATTTATACCAGATAAGTAAGTAAGTTTAGAAACAGCACAAGTAGCACCACTGATGTGCTATCTACGTATAAGAGCACAGTGGTGCAGTGGTTCGCACCACGTGGAATGTCAAATAAAAATATGTTGCCATCAAGTTTTGCTGCAGATTGTTTATAAGAATACAATTTATGAATGAATTATCCAGGGCTGCAACTAAAGATTGATATTGATTGGTCTATCAATTATTTTTACGATTAATCGGTGGATAGCAAAAACTCTTCCACCTGAGGACTTGTGAAGCGTATTTTACAAACAAAGAAGGTTTTCATCTTAAATCTAAAATCTACATATTTTTTCTACTGTTTTGGTCTATTTACTGCTCTGTGTGGGTTGTTCTCTGCAAATGTCATGTCTCTATACTCCAGCTAATGATTATTCGATTACTAATTTAGTTGATGATTATTTCAGTAATTGATTAATCACGATTAATCCGATTAGTTGTTTCAACAGTATTAACTTTTAATGTATTATTTATCATCTATACAGTCTCATGATCCACACACCCCTCTCTCTCTCCTCACCCTCTCTCCCCCCTCTCTCCCCTTTCTCTCCCCCCTCTCTCCTCTTTCTCTCCCCTCTCTCTCTCATCCCCAGTTGATGTCAGTATAACTCAGATCCAGGAAGTGGCTGAGTTTGGCTGGAGCCAGAGTTCTGCCCAATCCGTCATCCTTATCTGTGACAGTCTGCTGCTGGAGGACAGAAGAAGAAGAAACACTGGGATTACTGCAACAAACTGACATGCAGCCCTCATTAACTGCCTCGCACGCCCCAAAACCTGACATGTACCCCTTATTAAAGCACCGCACGCCCCAAAATCTGCATTCAGGAATTTATAAAGCCAAAATACCAAGTCTGATAGGGTAATGTCTCAATTTGTATTTGGTATCGGCTTGACCTTAAAGCTGCACTACCCGATTTTGTGACTGTAAAAGTGATGTGTCCTAATTCCTCTCCTTCGCGACCTTATCACAGTCTCACACAAACCTTGTGAGGCTTGTAATTCATACTGTGAAGCTGTGAATTTTGAAATAAAACAATAGCTCCTTCACATTATTCCTGATCCTGGAGAGAAAAAGGATTTACTGACCATTCAGAGTGCTCATGTCCTATGGAAGCGCGAACCCCTTATAATACAGCCCACAAGTAACCTCAAAGTCTCATTTTAAACCCTTATAATAAAGCCCACAGGTGACCTCAAAGTCTCATTTTAAACCTTTATAATACAGCCCACAAGTAACCTCAAAGTCTCATTTTAAACCCTTATAATACAGCCCACAGGTGACCTCAAAGTCTCATTTTAAACCCTTATAATACAGCCCACAGGTGACCTCAAAGTCTCATTTTTTCTCAGATGACTCCTGTTATGCTGTACTAATGATTAGGGTTCATCCTTGAAAATGGCCTTTTAATCACAGGTCTGACACGGAGACAGTTACTCACATGTATTTTGGGATTGGCAGACAGTCCCTGTTGAATGTGTTAGTTGCATGCGATGAATGAGTCATGGTGCATATACTGTATCTAAGAGCTCTCTGACCCCATTTACATCCTGATGCAGACCTGGGCTTAAGACTTGACTAACAACGGTAAACCCTACAGAAATCCTACAATTATGATTCACAACTACAACACGAGGTTTATTTAAGGATGTTTGACTCTGGAGGACTGAGGTGGGTTCAGACAGATGGCTATTAAAAGCTTAAAGGAAATCCATGCTTTATAATGTTACTATGCATTCACTCCACAGTCACACATGGTGGTGTCAAACAGAAGCGTGGCTGCCATTCTACCCCGATGGCCCCTCTGTACACCATTTACACACAGACAAATGGGTTATTATGAAAGATTACCTATTTCACATTACATAATTTGTATTATCATTTTTCCCCAGGAAACTTACAGACCCCTCTAGAAAGAATGGTCTCTTACAAATGAGGATTTATAATAGACCCCCCTCTCCCCCCTCTCTTTCCATTGTAGTGTTTGATGTAGGTGAAGGGGTCTGTTGTTGTCACTGGTATCACAGACTTATCACTTTATTCCTCCCCCAAACATGGCCTAACCTCCTCCTACACACACACACACACACACACCTAGACACATACACACACAGACACGCATACAGACGTATACACAAACGTACACGTACACACAGACATATAGACACACATACGCACATGCACACACACACACACCTACAGTGAGACTTTTAAAATGCATAGTTGTTAAAAAAAAACAGGCAATAAAACAGATATTAAAAAGTCGAGATTGGACAATAAACAACACTATTGTTTATCTACAAACCATTACTGACCCAGGTCTGCAGCAAAAGCCTGAACGATTTTAACCTTTACAGTCCAGCACAAAGCAGGAATGTCCAGTTGATAATGTTAATGATCCTAATGAGTCTGAGTTAAAACTGACAGATACAAACAGGAAGTACTTGTGGTCATTTATCTGACACTAACTAGCTTCAAAGTGGACACTGGCTTTGTTCTGACCAGATCACCAGCAGTAAAAGTGTCACACAGTCAGACAGTATGAGAGGAGGAGGGAGAGTTTAGGCAGATTAATTGTTAAGTATTTAATTTTAGAGTTGATTAATTAAACAAATTCTCTCTTCCTAATGACATGCATTTGAAGATTAGAGATTTAGTGCTGGTGTAGTTCAGAAAACTATAATAGGCAAAAATGTAATTCACTGTTTTGCAAATGATAATAATGATGCATGGGCTTATCTTGTGCCTTTTTGGACACTCAAAGATGTTCTAAATTTGCATTATTAATTCACTTTTTTTTGTTTTTGTTTTGTTTTTTTGAGGGAAGTTCTGACTCCAATATGGTGGTGGAGTAAACTGAGTATGGAATTAAAATGAAAAGGAAATAAAAAATAAAAAAAATAAAAATAAAATATTTGGGTAGGATATGCTAATGCAAAAGGCCATAATGTAAAACAGTTCACTCCACTCTTTTCCGTTCACATTGTCAGTCACTGTCCAGATGTCCTGTTTTCATAATTAAATCATATTTCAGACCTGTGTGTGTGTATGTATGTATTTGTGTGCGTGTGTTTGTGTGTGTTTCTGTCTGTGTGTGTGTGTCTCTCCAGTCTCCCTCATTAATCTCCAGTCAGTGATCTATCAAAGCAACATGAATGAACTCAAATCAAATCAAAGTGTCTCTAATTCAGTCTCATGGAACTGTCCTTTATCAAAACCAGGACCAGGACATTATTAAGGCCCTCTCTCCCCCTTTTTCAAGTCTGTTCTGTGTCATTGTGTCTTTTATGGAAGCCCTTTATCTCAAATGACTTATGAAAATACACGCCAAAAAACTGCTATATGGACCGTATTTCGCAACTGTGGACTTTGAATATTTTTGTGCATTTATATATTGTATTTGTTATAACAAGAAAACAAAATCATTTTCCCATTATATTTTTTTAATTGCTTTCCCAAAATCCAGAGAAAACAGTTATTGTTTTCTTGAGATAATACAGTAAAATGAGGGCAGATTATTTTTAGTCACATAACACATCAAATCAATAAGGAATAAACCATCGTAGGATTTATTAACATGACACACTTTCACTTCAACGTATCACTACTTAGATTAGAGACATCAGGTTCAGAAAAGTCCAAGTGGGATTTCAGGGAAAACTATTTAGAAAATTAACAAGTAAGAGCAACTAAATATCAATCTAACAGAATAAATAAATAAATGATGATGACAGTGATGATAAAAGAAGTCTTGTAATATCCCTGTGTTTTGTCAAAGCCAGAGCAGGACCTGAGCTGATATCATTAAGGCCCTGTTTCCCCCTCGGTGCAGGCTCTGGTCTGTCACAGTGTAAGTGGAAGTGAACGGAGCCTGGATATATGAGCTCAAAGGCTGACGCACTTCACAGATTAAACACACCAGACATCAGGCTATAACAGGGCTAAAACAGACAAAAACAGGCTCAAACAGACAAGATACTGGTGCAATAAGGATGTAAATACTTACTTTAAAGTTTAATTAAAGACTTTTCTGCTGCAGCGTCTGAATGTACAAAATATGTAGAAGAACCAGGAATTATGTTGCATTCCAGTTAAAAATGGGACAGTAGTTTTTGATTATGTGGCCATAATAATTGCGACTAACGATAATATCACAACAATAATAAAAAAAATGTTTAGAAGAAAAAGTCCCTAAATCTCAACAGTACATTTTATTAAATCGGCAAAACGCGTTTCTCTTTATTGAACTACACTGAGTTTGGCACTTCTGTGATCAACTATAATTGATTAATTAACTAATTAATGATTGTGAGCATTTTATTGGAGCCATTACTCCTAGTGAACGTTAACCAAATCTCTTGACATTTGGCACAGAGATCCGGGCTATGGTCTATTTAATGGACATATGCAAATTATTACGGTTGAATAGAAAATACCTCTATAGCGCCACCATGTTGTCGATCCCTATGGATACACTGGATACACTTACTTTGTCACAGAGCTATGAAACTTGGTACAGTGATTCTCCACATCATGCTGAACATAAAATATTATTATGACCCCGCCCTACAACAAACAGGAAGTCGGCCATATTTGATTGAAATTGGGGAGTCAGATATATTTGACAGCCTCTATCTTGCACATTCTTTGCCCGATTACGCTCGTTTTGCCGATATACATTTGCTGTCGTGTACGACAGCATGGGTCTAGTTATTATTATTTTGGCTCAGCTTGCATTATGTAATACATCACTAAAATTTTAGGATAGTAAATGCCACAAAAACCTAGTTACATACACAGGATATACTTATTTTCAAGTCTGGCGTATGCACTTTAAGTCATGGACCACATTGAGCCCTTACAGTAAGCCTCTGTGGTCTGCTGTAGTCATTGCTCTGGTGACACCTGGCTCTAATTCATTGTCCTGTGTCCACACAAGATTGGATCTCACTTCCCTGTTTGATTTGAAAATAAACACCAGCTTCTGTTTAGTCAAAACAGAGCTACTCCAATGTTTTTTATCTTCATCTTGAATCAGAAAGAGAGAAAAAATGGCATACTGTGTTGCAGCACCAGGTGTGGGCCACTTCCTGGTATTTTGAATGTATTACAAATCAACTATTATGCTTTCCTCCGTTTTATTACAAGATTTACATGAGGCTGAAAAATGGCCTACTTATAACTCTTTCCTGAAAGGTAAACCATACAGTAATTTTGTAATGAATTAATTAACTTCAAAATACACACCCCTTCTTAACAACATATATTTCAACTGTTAAAAGTCATGAGAACAAGAAGGCTGATGCTGTCCTAAACTAGAATACCTTTTGTACTCCCACAGATCTGTCTCTTGACTTTTGAAACCTGTAATTTTTATATATTGCAATTGAAAAGTGCATATAATTTTGGATGAAGTTCAAATTGCAAATGTTTTTTACAACACAGTTAACTGACTTGTTTGTTTATATGCCTGAGTCTAGACTGAAGACTAATAGTAAATGTCACTTGCCGGAGGTACGAGAAGTGTCAATAGAACTTAATGTGCTTAAAAATTGCATAAATTTGCCATGGGCTCTGTGTGTGAACACTGTACCAGAAGCAAACAAAGCCTCAGAACTTATAGTAATGGTCAATCATTGTCTACATTAAGACCACAAACTACTACATGTAGTTGTAGTAAAATTACTTGGTTGGATAAATGGTTGCACCCAAAAAAAAATAAAAACTTTGAGATGCATGCAATTTATCTTTGAAATAAAAACATCTGTAACATATCATAAAAGAACAACACTCAAGAACAACTTCCATGGGAAAAATTTTATTTATCAATATGCGGTAGTTTCCAAACTGGTGGAACATTATTTCCATTGTAGCTGGTGCCAATAGGTTATGCTGGGAAGCGGCGAAAATGTGAATGGCAAAAAAAAATAAAATAATAAAATAACAAAACTGACAATTATGATTCAAAACAAAGGGAAACAAATTCAACAGGTTTTTGCTTACACATGCACATTGAAAATAATACTGTGGCTTTGAACAATAGTAGCAGAAGTTATTGTACAGGGAGGCTCATACCATGAACATCCTTGTGCTAAATCAGAGAGACAAGAGAGAGGACAACAATGGAGCGGGTACAGGACGGGAAGAGGAGAAGTTTAAAACAAAGGACCGCCTGCGAGATAATGAGTGCTGTAAACTGGTGATTTATAGTCTGACTCTGTTTCGGTCACACTCAAACATGGCCCCTTTTTCTCTTTCCTCTCCGCTTCCCTCTCTGCTTCTCCACTGTCTGGCCAAAAAGACTTATTAAAACTTAGAAAAGATTGCTCTCTTTTGACCAAATGTTTTTCTGGAAATGGAGTGATGGTGTAGGCAACTCAAAGGCAGTGGAATAACACAGTCTTCATATGGTAGAGCTTAAGTGCTGTCTCCAACAAAGATGGAGCATTATCATTCATAGTTTCAACAACCTGTTCGTTTCAAAGGATGGCAAATCTTTAGTCCTGGACATTTTTCTTCCTTTCTGTAAGCCTGCTGAATATTGATGTACCAAAAAAAAAAAAGAATGAACTATGACCCCGGTTACTTTTAACACATGTGGTAACAAAGACTTCTGACAATACTGGATGCTGCAAAAAGACAGCTCATGTGTCCATTGCAATATACAATTTAATTCTAAAAGAAAAAAAAGATGAAAGAAAACATATTGCAAACAGAGACAAAAATGTAAGGAATCTTACAAAACACACTTTTTAAAAAGACAGCTATTTACAAACATCCTCCATTACAAAAATCTAATCTTAAATTTTTCTTATGAGCAGTGTTCAGGTGAAATTACATCTTAAATCGGGCTCTATCCATATATTTACATATTTTTTTTCTCTTATTCAAATTTGAAACAACATTATAAGTGGTCACTAGGATGAATGGAAATGGGACATGGTTTTTGTGTGGTAAATCTGGTAATGACTCCCTTGGCTGGTGTAGGTGAGTGCTTGCGCGCTGATCCGAAACAAAAATATTTGATCTAGATGTCTTTTGCAGAGCGCCACTGAGGGCTGCACGCTGAGTTAAAACGCAGGGCCCGCGAAAGCACAAACAGCTGCTTAAGTTGTTAACTTTGAGGTTAACGACACGCAAAAAAACAGTGTAGTCTTCCCCGAGTCTTCCAGCCCTTTCAACCCAACAGCATGTTTCCAATGGATGGCAATAGTGTGTGGCAGTGGATGATAAGTGTCTCTCGCGGTGAATAAACATTAGACGGTTTGACTAGGGATAAACCTGGACCCGTCAGTCTCGGTGTGCCATGGTGGATATGCAAACGTCAAACTTCAGCTAGTGTGTCTGCGTGCTGAGCAATAGCTGTCCTTATCTGCTCCTCTCTCCTCTCACACATCATTAAGTGGGACTGCGGCGCTCTAAGCTTTGGCAGCCATGCTATTCCGAGCACCTAGTTTAGTTCCTATAGTCTCCGAGAAACAAGCCATTGCAAAAAGACCACATGAAGCATTCACACATACACATACATACCTAGGTGGGAAGACAAAAACTGCAAATATAAGCAAGAAATAGGGCTTGCTCCATAACTTGTGCACACCTACATACACATGGGTAAATTGTCAGTGTGGCTGCCCTGGGCTGTGTGAGCTGAACTGCAGTGTCCTCTCTGGCCTGACTGGAGAATGTTTTGCACAGCATTTTCATTCATGGCACAGGAGGAAGGGGAAAATGAATGCAAAATTACCTGCGCCAACCTCAACTTAAACTTTCCCCCTATCCCGAACCCTCAATCCCCACTGCGGATGCCACCTCTCGCTTAGGTTAAGTCTCAAGAACTGTATCTTTATGCTTTATTTCAATGCCGGCTGCTACGAGTGGGCTCAAAGATGGCACATAGATTAGTCACATACTGGCGACTGCACTCTGACTGCGCTCTCTACTGAGTCATCTGCAGATGGTGGCCAATTGGCAATAGTCGATACAGTATTCTTCAGTCGTGTCTTTGCTGTCCAACATTATATATAGGGCAGCCTACCTACAGCCAATAGACAGTGGGAATTCAACCCTCCACCCACTGAGTCCACGCAGCAAGCAATAAACTAAGTGTTCAATGTTTACACTGTAGCACCAGAAGCTAGAACAAACAAATTACTACAACAAGCCGGCTGGTCTTAAAAATCCATCCCGCGGTCGAGCTGATAAAACTTTTAATAACTGCCAACTGGAGCATTTGCTGGCTTGCTGAGATCATTGTCTGTCTGTTGGTGTTGTCTGTCTAGTTTTAGAGAGATTTAGATACAGTAACGTAGCTCAGGAAAGTCTGCCTGGATTGGCCTAGACTTGCCCAGCACACACATTCACATTGGGGAGACACTCTCAAATAAGTAGGCCATAAATACCAGAGTAATGCTAAAGCTAATATTGGCTGTTTGGAGACTGGAGGAATACACACACCTCAACATCAATAGTCCAGGCCCTATAGGTAGGTAGTCTCGTAAAATGTGGGAATATATGGGCGTAAAATATTGAATGACTTGGGTGAAAAAATGGAAATGACTTTGAATGTTTTTTGACGCTATACATTGTGCACTTGTAGGAAAAGTCTAACAAAATACAACTGCTTTGTGAACTGAATCAAGGGTTGTTTTTTTTCTCTGGGAATTCCTCCGTCAAAAATAGTAAGTAAGGCAAACATCAGAGGTGCGATAAGGGAGAGGAACACGTTTTTCACACACTGTGTCGGATACCTGAGCTATCTGGAGAGTCTTCTGGCCCAGTATAGAGCCCTGACTATGGTATAACACAAGCATTCATAAAAGCACCCACACCTTTTTATGCTTGCAATAGAAGACCCTATACTTGATGTGTTTTGGGGCTGTCTATGCCTGGCTCCTGCTTGAATTGTGCATTCACTTGACTCATAGCACAACAGGAAAAGTGATGACCAAACCAAGTGTCACATGTGTTGGTCTACTCTATCCCAGCGCCCCTGTATGGGAGCCCAGCAGGGACACATCAGGGGGTATTGGTGCTGAGTGAGGGGAGCTATAGAAGATTACCACGGGGATGCTTGGGATTCGCAGACAATCCAAACAAACAAAGATTTCTAAAGTCAGCTTGTGACCCCCGCTGGTTAACTGGTCAGTGCTTGTCTCTCCAGATTTGTGCAGCAGGTGGTACAAAACAACATGGGCTTGAGGAAGGCATCAAGTCCCCTGAATGCAAAAGTGGAAAGTGTTCTTCCCCGTTAAACATCGAATCAAGCGCTCCTCTATTTATTCATTATTCTTTGAAGAAGGATGCAACAACAACAAAGGGGAGAGCGTGTCAGACTTTGTAGTAGATATTGGCGGGGCTTTGTGGGGGCATCTCCTGAACTATGTAGACGGGGTGGCCATAGTCGCCACTCACTTTTTCGTAGTGAGGGCAGTAGTTGTTCTCTGTCCGCAGAGGAATGATGATGTCGCTGGGCTCGGTGCCGGCCGTGCCCCCGGGCAGCTTGGGATTGGACAGCGTGCTTAGCGACAGGGCAGAGGGGCGGGGCTGCGAGTGGGAGTTTTTCCGAGCACGTTTCCGCATCTTGATGAGGAGGATGACCAACAGGAGGATGAGCACCAGGAAGATGATGCAGCCAGCCCCGATGGCAGAGAACACAGCCACTTTGGAGCCTAGGATCCCGTCAGAGTTAGAGGGTGTGTTGGACTGGTCCTGGTTCATGTGGTCTGTGTATAAGAAAAATGAACACAGTTAAGAATTGTAAAAGGAGACAATAGACCTTAAGATGTCATCTAGACTGGATAAAGCTTGCTGTGGGTGCTGTAATTTGCACTGACTGTAGATAACTAACATTTTTCTTCAACTTTGGATATTATTTAATTTCAATTTAATTCTGTTATTATCTTATTGTAAGTCATTTGTTTTATTTTGTTTAAGGAATTAATTTGAACATCATTTCACTTACAAAGGTATTTGATTATCAAAATTTAATTTAATGTTGTCTACAATACACAGAAAGAAGCAATTTCGGTGCTGGAACCATCGGAGAAAGATGACAAAAATGTGGATACTTTTTAAGAAAACATTCACATATGACGAGGCAATTATTTTATGCAAAGTGACATGGCCTAAATCTTATTTCAGAGCTTGAAGTTATGGGTCAGAAAAAGTTATGTTGTGATGCCAGATTGGAACACATGAAAAACAATGAACAAAACCATGAGAGTAGTGATAGCATTCACCGCTAACTTCTGCTGTCATGTGCGGATCTCCTAAATCAACTTTGATCACGTCGCCATTTGTTGTTTGCTCTCCTCAGACTAACAGACTCATTGATGTAATCTAAGTGAATTAGCTCAATCAAAAATAGTCTGCACTAACTAAATATGTGGTTGTCAACTCAACACAATCCAGATTCCTGTTCTGATAACATTGGAGTTTGTGCCATATGTCAAAGGCCACTATTGTTTTGGTAAGATGCGGGTGAAAACAGAAAATGGGGGGAACATCTTGAATTTATTTCATTCTTTTGTCTGTGAGGTTTCTGGGATGGGACCAGGAGGGTTGCTGTTGGAGGATGAGAGAGAGAGAATGACTGGCTCCTTCACTGAGTTGAAACTTGAGTCCAACCAAATCTGTTTTCCATGTATGCTCGCAGCTGCTGCCAAAAGTGCAACCCCCATACCCGACTTTTTTACTGTCCGTGACCCCCCCATGCGCATACAAAGACCTCATAGCTTCACGGGGCAAAACTAATGACCACTCCGCACTTAACCATTTATTTAGCCGGCCGGGATAACTTGGTCTTATCGGCACTAATGACATCACTGAAAGGCTACCGATTCAGCACCTTATCAGTGAAATCAGAGGCGCTAGGAATTTTGTCAATCCGGCCGCTGTGTGGAGCTGCTGATAGGATGGGAGCCTGTCAGAAATTGCATTCCCGAAAATATCCGAGGCTTCAAAAGTGCGTGCTGACATGTCCTCCATTCCCCCTCTCCATACCTCCTTGACACAATCAGTGTTCTAACATTGTGCAACAGGTAGAGCTGGGTAGTAACGAGTTGAATTTAGACTGAATTATTAAATGAAAAAAAAAAAATGTCATTACAATATTCAGAAATATTTTGGGTTTTTTTGTGCCCTAATTTATTACATTTAGTGAATATGTTTATTGCTGCTACAGATAATTTAACTTCCTTTTTTTATTAATACATGATTTCTCATTTATATTTTTTTGTGTCTGATTACAACTATAAAACTATGTTTTTAAATAAAAATGTCCTGCTAAGAGCTTTAGTGCTTCAAATTCTGTAATTCTTCATTATTACTATTTTAAACTGCTCACTCAAGTAAAAGTTTTGACTATGCTATTCACCTCTGGCAACAGGTAAAATAAACAGCCATGCAGTAAAAAGTAACATAAGAAATAAATATTTTTAATAGTGTAACTAATGTCAACTAAGCAATTATTAAATGAAGAAAGGCTTATCACATGGGGACAGGCAGAAAAGTGCAGAGGAATTTGGTGGGAGTTTGTAGAGTGACTCAGAAAGTTACTGCAGTCATCACATGCAAAAAGTTATAGGTCTCTGTGGACTATGAGAGGTGCTGCCAAAAACAGGAAGCAAGGAGGGGCCCTGAGCATTCAAGGAGGCTTCAATGTCATCTTCAATTATCAAAGCTTTTAATCTGTATTTATCTGCAATTCAAATGAGGTGTAAAACTATATTTAATAAAGAAGTCTGTCTTTGAGTCTCCTTGGGTGGAGTCAGAGAAGGCTTTGTGTACAATGTGAATAAGCAACTCACTGTTTGTTTTGGGTGGGGTTAATATAGGCTTGATATGAGCAATATTTATTACTTAATATATTGAGCAAGGCTTTTATAAATATTTGTTGGTCTGTGAAAATCAAATAATAAAGTGATCTGTGAAACCTTGACTCTTCTTAGCACAAACACGGATAGTCTGCTAAAAATGTACAATTTGAAACACTGAAAGAATTTTTATGAGCATATTAAGGTTAAGTAAATCTCCGTTCTTATTCCCATATGATTCCCTATTACATTTCTCATACAATATGCATTAGCAATCCAGCTATTTGTTTTGGTTGATGTAATATTACGAGCAAACCACTTACCTATTTGTTGACCCATCGAAATCAAAGCAACACCTCAGGAAAAATAATGAGTCAAAGCATACTTCAGTAGACTTGGTTTTTAAATCCCCGTTTTTGTCATCAATAATTACCAGAAACCACCAAGCATTATTTTAACAATTCAAATAATTTTTTATTTTACTAAAACTGTTTGCAATGAGTTTCCTGTCGGCCATGTTGGGTCTAAGTCAGAGGCGCATTTGTTCATGTGTATAATGTCAATCTGCTCACCATGGTTTCCTGGCATCACCGGTCCTATCCGGCCTTGGTCAGATGGACTCGATGGACTGGATTCGGGTATGGCATTGTCCTCCTCTGACTTTGGAGTCTCCGGCGCCGCTGGGTTTGCCGCATTTGGGACTGTGAACAACAAAAACACAAGAGAGAAAGAGAGAGTCAGCCTTGGTGGAGCGTTTGTGCCTGCACTGCATTACAATGACTTTTTGCTTTTCTTTATTATCTTTTAATATATCTTTTATACACAGGGAAGGTTAAGATTGCATGTGTTCAAAGCCACTCAGAAGTGGAGATGAAAGCACAGAAGGAAGAAGGACAAGTTAGTGAACGTCTCCGAAACACGCCAGTATCCCTGTCCTGTCGTAAAATATGAGCTCGCATCAGCATCAGCAGCTCCTTCTGCAAACACTCAGACAGGCCTTTCCAACAGTGACACATTCACAACGTGCATGTACGCATCTGCGCTCATTCACACGCACACCAAGCATACACTGACAATACACTTAGGCCTGGCAGAATGAGGGTAAAGTAGTTATATATTAACTTTTTATTGTGTTACATTATTCATTGCGTTAAAAGGCCATAATATGCCTTATTTATTGCTCCGGCTTTAACTCCAGGAGAGGCACACTCCTGACTGTGACGACAGGAAGAAGAGGGGGGGGGGGGGTGGTTTTTAGACAGTTTATCTATGGCCATTTCAGCAGATGTACTTTGAAGCTTTTGTGCGGTAAACACCAGTGGGGTCCGCAGTGTCCAGGTTTTACGAGGCCTTTTGCAGACAGTAGACAGTTATAAACTAGTACGGATGGGTTTCACAGCACTATCTGATGCCCCCACTCTATCTGGACCTTATCTGCATCTACCCACAGGCTTGCTCAGGGGGTGTGTGTGCGCGAGAAAATAGGGGCAATTTGCATTCGGCTCCCTTGTGGTGAAGTATGTCTGGCTGTCCAATGCAATGGGCGAAAAGTACCTCACAGTGTAGCAGTCAATTTTCTATATCCATCGTGGTTTTGGCTGGGATTTTTTTTAAAGCGGGGAATAATTTGGGGGTGTGGGACTTTTGGCATTTATAGAGGAAATTAGAAAGGGCAAAAGGGGACAGTTCAATGTGTGCATTTAAAAAAATTTGGCAACTCCCGCTATAAATCTGATCTACTCTCTCCCTGTTGTGCACCTTATCAATGTCCAGATCCCCCCACCGCATTATTTGGAGACTGATTGCGGCGGCGGTGAACTTAGCTGTAAGCTGTTGTGCACTGTCAATAATTGATGAGAAAAGACAGGAGTGAGAAGTGGGAACATTCACGCACGATGGAGAATATGAGAAGACACAGTGATATGATTCGTGCGTGCACAAGCTCTCCCCAAACTGTACATCATCAGCCACTACTGAGCATGTGCGGGAAGCGTTGTTCTAATGTTCTGACCCATTTTTTCTTCCTCTCCCCGCTCTCTCTCTCTCTAACTCTCTCACTATTTCTATGTGCTGACATTTCCCTTAGCTATGCAGACAACAACTACTTCAGAAGTGCCAAGCAGCCAGAAGGAAGCAGCGAGGGAGGGAGTAGTGGAGGGGGGACCATGATGGAGCGACAGAAAGACATTGTAAGAGGTAGAGAAAGAGAGAAAATAGGCGGTGAGTCAACATATTTCTAATGAGTGCACAGTGACATGAAGAGACCGCTGCTGCTGCTGAACTGGATAAAATATGGCCTCTCTGTGTTTCTCTTTCAATCAATTTTTCTTCCATTTCTCCCATCGCTTTTTAAATGAAGACAAAAGACGGGACGTGAGACATTTAAAGGACAATTACAAATCGATGTGTCATCTTCCACAATGATTCAACCTGATAACACCCATGGGTCCCCTTACGCAGTTAATGCAAATGTAACATAAAAAGAACGAGCACGTATTGAAAATGGTGAGGTTTATAATAGATGCCACAGAGCAAAAAAGTGCAAATATGTGAGGTATGGGGGGACATATGGTGAGATCTTAGGGACTTGGCAAAATGAAGTGTTGGCATTCAGAGGCAGGAACGGAGGAAATGTGGCTTAAACACAATAGCATCTGGGGTCAGAGCCAAGCTGCGACCAGGTTTTTTGTGTTTGTTGAAACAACATCCAGTGCGGCTACAGAGTGTGGGAGACTAAGGCTGGAAAAAAACAATTATTTTCTTTGTTGAAGCTAATTAATTTCTCTTGTTTGTCCAAGAAAAATAATAAAAAGAGAATTTCATTGAGCCTCAGGTAAAGAGTGTTCTCAAGTGAGTGGCTTAAAACCAAACCAAATGGTCAATTTATTAAAATATACAACTCTACATCAAGTAGTTCTACTTTTAAAGTGTGGTATATATGGAATACTAAAATAACATGACACTGAAATACAACCAACAATGTACTCGTTTATGCAGTAAATACAGATAGGGACCCCACATTGGGCAGTGGTCATCTTATTTTTGTTCAAATCAATTGCATGAATTATACTTTTTTTAATCAAAACTACAGTGAAACTAAAATGTACTGTATGTATTTTTTAGCCTTTCAAAACATTATTTTCCTTTCATTTTAAATTTAATCTTTAAGCACTAGTGAAAAAGAGCTCACTTCTTTTCAAAGTAGTTTTCTTTTACCAGTAAATAGGCTCCTCACAGCAAACAAACACCTAGGCCTTGTGTGTGACAGCTGAAATCAAAGTGTCTGTCTTCACTCTAATTTCTCAGAGCTCTGCCTCAAATAGTCACTGGTTCGGATTGGCACATTATGCATCAGCGCTCCCACCCACATAAATACATATAAAAGTAGTAGCAGCTGGGTCTACTGAATCTTCTCTAACAAGGTTTTTAGGGCGCGTTGATTGTGAGTGACAGCTCGCTTTGGTCCGTTTTGGGAAATGAGTACAGGCTTCGGCGAAGTTGAGGAAAAGCCGGGAGCCACACTAACACGCAAAGAGCCGCCGGGAAGGTTTCTGGAAGTTTCCTCAAATAAGGCTTTCAACTTTGATTAACACAAGCTCGAGAGATTATTTTATCTCTCAGTTTAATATAGTTTGTGTTCCAGACAGAATTGCTTCCACTCATGCCATGCTGTTGTCATCCCGGTGTCATCCCTGGTTGCAATCGTGAGCTGTCATACTCTCAAATTGACCTACATGGAAAGATAATGCAAGGCCTGTCTGTCTGTCTCCGAGACGGTTGTGTGGGTTTATTTCACTGTGTATCAGCTGAATTTGTTCTGACTCAAACCTTGCTAGCATCAGCAGCTTGTTAGCTCCTATCCACCCCCCGACTGCCAGGATACAGCGCTGTCATCCCACCAGCCAGAATTCAAATCTCCACACACATACACACTGCAATTTTTCTGCAAGTTTATTTAGAGCAGTGAGAACCAGCTTTTAAGCTTCAGTCCCATCATGCTATCAGGCAGATGTTCCCCTCAGATGGGTCAAAACAAGCCGACAGAAGATGGGGAAATGTTTACGGAATAACACATCTGTGTACTGTACCCTGTCAAAGCCAGGATATGGATGTCCGGCCGCTAACTAAATCTGTGTCTAAAAGTGAAATATATGAGGCAAACCAAATGTTGTGTCCAAGGATATGTAAACAGAACTCGCTTGTTTAGGTGAAGCATTTTTAAATGACTTGACCACAAGCATACTCTAACATCCAAATTCAAACACATTTTGCTCTCGTGATTACTGTATAAAAATCATATTGAGGAACAACTGAGGTAGACGAGAGAGCGGAGGGGAGTCATTCTTCATTGTCACTTCTTATTTAGGCTGCGTTTTTCCATGAACTGGTTTTATACACTCTGTGAACAAACTGTTTATGTCATAAAATGAGATTTATTCCAAACGTCTGTATGTAATTAATAATGGTGGCTGATGCGGCTTTGCTTTAATGTAATGTAATAAACTGGCAAACTTTCCTGAGGTCCTTTTGAGAACTGATTAAAGGCAAAACAGCCAGATGGGGAATGTTCTTTCAATGCAGACATATACATACGCCTGACAAATAAAGGCACTTCATCACATTGATGCAGAAATCTCTAAATCCAATATTACAGTCCATAAAGCAGTCGTTCTTATTGATTTGCAACACTGGCTGAGATGACCAATGGTAATATGAGATGATATAAAAGGGATACCCAAATGCAAACACTGTTGGGTAGGCAACTATGTCACTGCATAGACATATGCTTTACATTTGCTCTAACCACAGCAGTAATATTATTACATGATGGAAAACCTATCAAGCATTACTCCTTGATTTAATAGTTTATAACTACAGACGTACAATTTTCAGAATATAATAAGAACATTTATGTATTAATGTATCTATTCATTGTTCTATGCTGAGATAAAGTTGAAAAATGGCAGTGACAGTTTAAATTGTGCTGTTTACACAACCACTCTAATACTATAATGAAACGCCTATGTTGTTTGTACACAGCATAAATCCACATGAAATGTTTGTAAACACAATTACATGCAAAATGAGATCAGACTCTTTAATCTCTATGTTTTTTCTCTGCCAAACCCTTATCATTTGATAAAAGGCTACACAAATACCACTGTAGTACTATTACCTAGACCCAGTTAATTCCATGAAGTAATGTAGGTCAACGGGAAACGCCGGCGCAGATGGCCAGTTCATTTCATATGACAACTTTACAGTACACGCTCTCGTGGTGAAGAGATAGTGTCTGAAACCATTGGTCGGACAAAGTCACGCTTGGCACACATGGCGATAAATGAAAATGTCAGCCCAAAGTGAAACATGGCTTTGAGGCAGCTCCACCATTGTACTGTGTGTGTCGTAGATGTAGGTACATTTACCTTGCCCGACTTTCATGATGACTTTCATGGCTCGGCTCTTGCACACGCCTCCCTCCCGGTTCTCCAGGCCCTCCACTGTGCCGTTGGAGGTCGCTGTGAAAGATGAGAGGGTGAAGGACAAGAAGGGAAAAGGGGGGGAGAAAGAGAGAAGAAGATGAAGCTTTGGTTAATGAGCATGTCCATAACGCACAGAACTAATCAATATTTACGACAAGCACTGATTAGCTGTTCCAGTGATTAGGTGTTCTCGCTTTCAATCAACCGCCTGCTTCCCCCTACTACAGTGTGTCTCCTATTAACACAATGAAGCCCAGGCAAATGATTGGGAACAACATTGAGCCACCAGGGGATGGGAAGTGAGAAAGGCCAAAAAACCTGCGAGTGTGTATGTAAGGGAGTGCATAGTTTCACAGTGAGACACGCCAAAGAGCGACTTCCAGCTGCTTGCCAACTCCTCGAAGCAAAAGCTAACTCCCTCTGAGCCACATGTGTCATTAGTCGGTGCTAGTGCTGAGAGCTAAATGCCTCCTTTAATGTTACTTATCAAGCCTTGTGTGTGTGTATGTGTTAGTATGAGTAAAGAGCACAGGGTTGAAGGGCTGTTTATCCAATGTCACATTCACTTCAGACGCTGTGACACAATTGGCCGTCTATTTTAGGGCGCATGATAATGACCTAGGGAGACAAAGTGTGACTCTGACCTTAACACTGAGCAGCTAAGCACAAGGCAGCCAAGGCTTGCATGTAGTATATTTATATGTGTCTATGTGGCGGGCGGAGGGTGTGGGCTGTGACTCTATGGGCGATACCAACTCTAATTTTGGAATTTCCCAAATGATCTCTATCTCCGTCGAGGCTGCAGTTTCAACCCTTCCTCTCCAAACGCTTTGTTTTCCTTCCTCGCATTATCCATCTTAGTCTCTCCCTGTTTTTTTCATACTTCATTTACTGTTTTATCTGCCTACCATCAGCTACTACCCCTCCCTGGCCCTCCCCTTTAACTCAATGACCATCTCCCTGGGTGATTGTCTGATGGCACCCTCATTAGGATGAGATAGTCTGGGAGAGAGCGTGCTTATCTAATGATGACACAATGAAAGACAGGGCCAGCCTACAGACAGTGGGGAGCTCAAAACAATGCACTACTAATACGGTAATGTTCCACCCTGCTGGCATGTACCAAGTGTTTCTACCTGCATTACCTTGGTATCAATCCGTGTTGGATCAACTAAAGTCGAAATACTGTCTTGAAAGCGCTGCGGAAAGCTCATCTAGTTGATTCATGCCTTGTCATTCCTAAGTGTTATTAATGTTGACATTTTGTTTCCCAGTGGGATTCCAGTTTTGTGCTCCAGCAGGATTGAAGAAATAATGAATTGTGCTAATATTGTGTTACATTACAATCTAAATTACAAAGGGAACAGGGGCATTGTGTTAGTGAAGCTAGTGATAATTTGTGATTGAGATAACATCTTGACATAGGCTTTACAGTGAAATCCCGGCTCTAGACTCAACAGGATGGAGCGGGCCGGACGCTGAAATGTATCAGAGGCAGCTGAGGGGACTTGGACGAGGGGAAAAGGGGAACAAAAAGACATCAAATTTACACAGGACATTAGTGTGGACACTCAAAGCTAAGTGTGTCCCGTGATTTATGCACAGTCTAAGTAAGGGCTTTGTCTGTGCTTAAGCGGCCAATCGGAGCTGTTCCCAGTCTTATAGTCATCCATTGCAGTCTGAGCGGCCAAGATGTCACCATAACCTCATCCTGCCATTTTCCACCCAATTTCTTCTCTTCTTAAATTTCTGTATTTCCAGAGCAAGGTTATACAAAAATGACTTCTTTGAAGATGGGGCTCAGAGGCACTTGAATAATCTAACTAAGAGTTAGCGTCATGCTATGAATTTTATATCCACATTGGGAGAGCAAATCTTGCAGTGTTAACTTGCTTCTGTCATCTAAATTAACTATTGCTTCAGGCTGGCTGAACAGGCTCCGACATTACTGATGTGGCATGATGATAAGTCGGCCCATGGGGGCTACTGTTTTGAGGAACAAATGAAAGAGAGCTGGATTTATAGAAATACTTGATGACTTTATATGTTGTTTGCATTCAGGCAATTTAAAACAACCAATAATTCAGTGCCTTTATGCCCAAATGGAAATTCATAATCTGATTAACTGTGTCTAGTTTGAACTACTTTCCCCTTTGCTCAGAGTACTTTACAAGATGGCGATCAAAAGCAACTGTTGAGTGCATTAAAACTACCCAATGAATAATGCTGAAATGTTAAGCACTCTTCAACTCTGCCATCAGAACCCTATAGTCTTATATCTGCGTGCTTACATCTATCCTGTCAAAGTTCGAGCTGCAAAGACGATTGCCCTCCACATTTTGAAAATCTCTCTAAACATACTCTCCAACAAGGACATAGTGCCAGTACTTTTTAATCTGCCTCTCACTCATCTCTCTCTCTCTCTGCCTGTCCCAGCACACTGACATTAATCCAAATCTGGATTGCTGGATATTAAAAGGCCGATGGTCATGTGTGGCGTTTTGGAAAAGATGAAACTAGGGAATTAGGTCTTCTTCTTGTGTGTCCCACTGGAGACTCTAAAACACCAGGGGATAAGGCAAAGACAGGACAAGGAACAAAGAAACTCCCCCAGTCTGCTGCTAATGATTTAGTGGAACAAACCCGTTCAGCATCCACCGTCTCGAATACCAGAACAAACGGTCATTGCATTAAGGAATGTTGCTTTTTTAATAAAGTGCTTTGGCTCCATAGATGGCTTTTTGTATGATTTAAGGCGCTTTGGAGGGTGTGGATCATTGACTAGTGGGAGAACAAAAAAGATGTACAGCTGCTGAAGTCATAAGAGGAACCAGGTGCCAAATGTTTATGTTGGGAAATATCTACAGTTCAAATGTATGGGCCAAGAGAGAGCCTTGCAGGGGAATGGACTGGCTCCTGTTCACATTACATACATATTATAGATATACTACTTAGTAAATGTGCACAGGTAATATTGCATATATACAAATGCACAGAAATTCACAAGGACAATCGAGGGGGACGCAGGTCAGCTCCCTTAGGTGCCCCAGCTAAGAGTGGGAGATGTGTGAGAAACGCGGCGCTGAGTGGCCGAGCCGACACCAGCTAAAGCAGCAGTGTGATGCGGTGGTCTATATTTATTCTCAGGTCTGCTAAATGAGGTCACTCAGGTGGTCCTGCTGAATACATTCCCCATCTCCATCATGAATCATCTGCTGCTTATTATTCCTGTCTGGCCCAGGGGGCTCGCTTTCATACAGTGCAGTGGCCCAGCAGTGTGTCGCTGCACGCGCTTGTGCACCAAAATCTGCCCAAAGCGCAAAACGAGGGATAGATACAGCCCATGTGACAGACAGAGAGCAGGTTGTTTAATGAGAAAGTGGATGAGAGGTGACATTCATTGGCTACCTTTCACACAGCCCCCCTTCCACAGCCCCCTGGTTTTCTACAGCATTCAGACTTCCACTTAGACAAGCCGAGCAGGCAGCAGCTAGTCACTGTAACCACCGGTAATAATGTCTACATTTTCAAAAAGAAAAAACAGAATCTGATCATTCAAGCATAGAATCTATGAATAACAGCTTTGTTTTATGCATCTCGGGCAAAACAAGGAGCTAAACACAGTCGTGTCAGGTGTATGCCAGTATCAAACAAATCAACACAATCCACTATACTTCTCATACCTGCCATGTTTCTATCTTGTGTTTGTTTACATTAGCGAACCAGAATAAAAGTCAGGCGAAGGAAGGCAGAACCTATTTGCACAAAATATTTCACTCCTGAATGAGCACAGAGCGGGTTAGATTAGGTTTATGGGCTTGATTCCAGAGATAACCCTCTGAGCAGGTCTGGCATGCAAGTACACGTGCACATGCACACACGCACTCACATCTAAGCGAACCCATACAGACTAAGGTTGGCAGACTGGAATAATACTGGGGATCTAGATGTTTGCACTTTGAACCTTTTCTAATCCACAGTATTAGGGCATGGCTAAAGCCTGATTATGGCCGAATGAAATGGATCTAAATAGATGTCCCAGCCCATCAGCCTTCCATTTCTTTGTCCTAGAAATAAGAATGGAAATAAGTAATCAATCTCCAACCTCTTGTTCGCTGTCTCCTCCATGTAGCCCCCTTCTACTGCCTTTTTTCATTCAGACTGCTTATATCAGCTCAGATGAATTAGGCATGCTCAGTTCGGCTGCTGTTTTTTTTTTTTTTTTTACCATTCTTTTCAAGAATAAAACCTGACAGAAAATCTGAAACAGAAAAACAGCGGGCTGCTACTTTATACTTTCTGCCAAATCCCGTATTGAATTTGGGTTGGGATAAAATGTGCTTTTCACTAATGAGCATGTGCACTTTCATGTTCAACAATAGCTATTTTTGTCACATGTTTTTTGAACGAGGCAACTCTGTTTACTGCCTCTGATATGTGCTTGTTCCCAGGAGCTTGTCTTCTAAAAGAAGCAGGTAGCAGCATTAGTGTCAAGGTTTAGCAATGGTTAGCGCCCCAGTGCTCACAACTGTTGCTGAGCTGACTGCTTCGGTACACAGCCAGAGGGGGAGCTCTCCTTTCCTGATTACACTGCACACAGGGCTGCGTGCACAAAAACACAACTGGAGCAACAAAAATATACAGACATGTAACCACTCGGGCTTGGAGAAACACACTCAAAAATGCAGTGCGAGTGCACACAAATACATATTGCGCACACACATTGGCTGCAGCCAGAAGATCAGGCAGGACTTAAGAGCTCCTCCGGCACCAAAATTACAGGGTACCTCTAAATCCTCCCAGCAGAGAGCACTATGGGATTGCACGGGGCGGGTGTCAGCATGGTGGGGTGAGAAAGGCTAGAATAGAAGGTGCACTGAAGAAACCAAAAAGCAATGACTACATATTCTGCAAATAACATTGTGTTTTCATGTTTAGTTCTAAGTCTTCTCACCTAATTATGCCCCATATATAAGAAAATCACAGTTGCAGTAAGGGCCAAAAACTAGCGGTATGAGTGTATTGTGAGTTGGCAGGTACAGCATAGCAGAAAGTGCTGTGGCTTGTTAACTTTTCTCAAACATTACAATTGCTTCAAATATATCACTCCGTAACTCTCCTCCTATTCCTACCTTACACACACAATTTGAGTTTAGCTGCACACATAAAGGCGCTGCCAGTAAATGTGATCATCCACTTCATGCTTTTGATGTAGCCGTTTTAAAGGACTTCCAAAAGCAATATGTGCATTTGTGGTGAAATTGAAGCAAGGGGTTTAAGCCATAAAAAGCGTATAATAATGGAAAATAGAAATGTAGTAAGGATTAATGTACTATATCACCATAGTTGAAAATATTTACCTTTCCCTGTACCATAGAAAACCGGTATAACAGAATAGTGGAGTATGACTATAAGCCAGTGTTCCACCAATAGGACCTACATCAACAACTTAATGTTGTCAAATCTTTCAACATCAAGTACCACTTAAAATCTCAAAATGTTTTCCTATCCAAGTATCATTTTTAAAATACCAAAATAGGCCTAGAGGACTACTCTAGGTCTTAACTTGAGAATAAATTAATGAATCCAGAAAAAAACATATCAGGACTAAACCAGAAGTCATGCTAAGCTCAAAGGACTAAAAGACTTTACAAAACCTACACCATGACCAAGTAACAAGGACTAAACTGTGCCTAACAAGGACTAAGCAGTGGTCTCACCCAGAGTAGGACTAAAAAGGAAATAAGACCAAGAACTAAATGATTTGATAGCGGGTTGCTTACATGACAATAATTTCCACTGTTGCTGTAGCTACTTATTTGTATCTTGGTAGGTGCAACATGAACAGGGGCGTGCAAAAGAGGGAAGCAGGAGAATCCTTTTTTTAAGTTGCGTGGCGACCCGGGGAGGAGTGCGACCTGATCCGTCTGAAGTGGACTTGTGTGTGCGTTGAGTGATGCAGGAGCGTGAAGGGGGAAGAGTGCATGTATTTGTCGACGGGGAATAAAGAAGAAGGTGATGAAGTGAGATGAGGAGGAAGACAACCAAAAAAATGCCACAGAAGATGAAGAAGAAGTGGGAGATGATCGCTCCCGGTGAAGCAGGGGAAGCATATGTGTGTGCCTTGGACCCACTGTGCATGAGAGTGTCCTGCCAGCTCCCATCTCACTCACACTACGCACCATCCCTCTTCCACTCCCCAAAGTCTCCTGCTTTTGTGTGTGTGTTTTGGCCTCAGTGCAAGCGCTTGTTTCGAGTTACAACCGGCGTATTTATGTGCAAATTATTATTTCAGCATGTGCGAGTGTCTGACTTTTAAACTCGCTTTTGGATTTCTTGTCCTTTTCGCTGCTTTTATTCTTGTTGGCAAATTACTGTGAGTTATATGTGTGTGTGGTCCGGGTACATCTGTCAAGCGACCCAGATTATTGAAGCAAAGGTTGGACATTATGGACAACTAGGACCAGAAAAAGTAGGCGCTTGAAGACTACTCATGACAGCTTTTAACCTCTGCAGAGGGTCTGTCAGCTGCAGTGTTTCTGTGTGAATGTGTCCATACAAGACTACATCCCCTGCAGATATAGAGGGGAGCTTCTGCATCATTTAGCCGCGGGTGTCTGCGTGTCACCTCTCTCTGCTGAATCCAACGGGCCAAGGCTTTTACACCGATGCACTTTCCACTCTCCATTTCCCAACTCAGCATGCTGCCAAATCCTGCTCTCCGGTCCACAGCACATAAACTTATACAGCACACAGACTACCTCTTCCAATATAGAATCACTTTGAATTGAAAAATAAACCTATTCTCATGCCCACGGAGTAATATAGCTATAGCAATGTTTGGTCAACAAACCAAGAGAGGGGTCTGTTGGCTGTTCCATGTTAAGCACCTTGAGATGACTTTTGCCGTGAATAGGCACTTTATAAATATAGATGAATTGAATTCAAAGGCCATGTGAGTCTCTAGTGGCGCAGAGAGCTACATTTAGTTTGTCGTGTTGACGCGGCTGGTTTGCAAGATTTGATTTGCTTCGTTCTTATCAAATCACAAGAATCTATGAGGAAAAAACCAGGGGAACTACATAATGCATCTAAATCTGGGAGAAAAAAATATGCGTGAATGAATGCTACTTTACACCTACACAGAAGTAAGTGTAGTTATCTGTGTTATCACATGAGTTACAACATCAAAAACAACTTCCAGGTATATTGAATATTATATATACATATATTTAATAATTATAAGAATGCATCGGTTTTATGCCATGCTTTTCTCAACACTCAGAGACAATTTACAGATTGCATTTTTCATTCACAGTCACACCCGGTGTTGGTAAACTACTTGTGTAGCCACAGCTGCCCAGAGGAACACTGACAGATTTTAAATGTGTTCTGAATTTATTTTCATGAATGCCCTAAATAAAGATGTACCATGCAAGATATTATTTAAAATATCTTTTTAAAAATAAAATATATTAAAGAATGTTTAAATAAAGTTTGGCTCTATTTATTTATAATAAAGGTATAAGAAAATGTAGTAAATACAATTCATTTACAATATATATTTACGTAAAGTTAACCCTTTACTGGTTATTGGGTCACTGGGTCCTTTTCAGTAAATTACAGGTAAAAAAAAAAAGTATGAGTAGTGACTACCTGCACCTTCCTTTGAAAAATAAAGATTATAGAGGGTATATTTTGAGCAACTCTAAAGGACAAGTTAGGTCACTGGACAAACATTGCTCTATTATTGCCTTGAAGATGAAAAGGCATTGCAAAAACACATGAAGATGGACTCTGGATATTTCACACATGCCCAGTAGTGGACACAAACAAATATGAAAGTACAAAGCCAGGCCGGGCATCTGTCGGTTGAGCAGGAAATAAAGGATGCAGAATAACAAGAGGACCTTGGGGAGCGGGGCAAGTCATCTGTCTCAAACACGAACAGACTGAGCCACTCCAACATGACAGATGCAGACAGTCTCATCTTTGAGCACATTGCATCTCCAGCCCCTTTCCTCCGAGTCTCCCCTTTTACAACGCAATACTACGTCCACAGCCCATATAATCTGACAGGTGCGTATACCGAGGGAGCGTGGATCATGAAGTTTAGGATATGCTCGATTGGCACAATAAACAGGCTAACCGGAGGGAGAAGAGATTATAAAGGTTTACTATAGCATTAGCACTAGTGCAAAAATAAATATCCGGGTGTGTTAAAGTTATGAGAAAACATCACACCACCATATAATCCAATTTATAGTTTGATAACCATAGCGATTAAAAACCCAAACATACCATGACCCCAGCTCTCTATACGGCACGCCACGTTTTTAGTTATTAGCTATTTCAACATTACACATGCTATTTCAGATACAATATAATGGGTTGTGCAGGGAACTTGCCAGTAGCCCACACAGTCCTCCCTAATGACAGAGTAGCTAATTGGCTGTAATGGCTCTTTTCACTGATATCATCGCTCGGCAGCCCGCAGAAAACCTCAGCACTTTTTCACACAAATCATGCTTTATTGCAAAAAACATGAAAAAACTCGTCTGGAAAAGTGGGCAAGCAAAACTACACATTAAATTTGCTTCAATGTTTAAGAAAATAGCCACATTAACAACATAGAAGAGTTATTCTTCTTTGTTTTCGGTGCTGTACTTCAATTAGCCGATTATTTTTAAAAACTGGCACAACCCCGGTGGGCACGCTTTAGCACCCTTGAATACACAATGCTAACAGGTGAACAAACATGCCTCTTAAGTCCCCCTCTCTACAGACACAGTGCATCATTTGACTAATAGCAGCTGAAATGTTGCGTGTTCAGAGAAATAAGCAGCGAGGGGAGAATCTAGGTCAGGGAAGAGGAGGGAAAAAACTGGCATTTCACCTTCCTATTGGTCAGTGCTAAAGGTTAGGGGAGATGCAACACACGCTGAGGCACACAGTCCGCTCATGCACAAGTGGCTCACAAGCTAAAGGTTAATATTGTTCAGGCGGGTGTTGCCCAGGGTGGGGTTAGTGCTGCTGAGTACATTGGGTTTCAGCTTTTTGCGAATCACAAGGGGTGCATGAGTATCACCGTAATCCTGCTGAGAGCCTGTTGCCTTTATCACATAAAAAGAGCAGCAAGGATAGGACATGTTTCTGAATACAGTACACTAATCTGCATTAAAAAATAGCATAGCATTCTTTAAAAGGATAGACTAGTGTTTATATAAAGGGGGTCAGTGAGAATATTAGGGATAGAATGTGGTGGAGTCAGTGAAAACAAACAAAGCCGTCAGCAAACAGCTTCTAAAATATACAAAATCAAGCCATTGCAAAACTACTTTTGTATTTTGCATTTGCATTTTTTGGATATTCTATTACTCAACCCCACAGTGTACCTAAAATGTGGACATCTGATCCAAAATTTAGGCCATTTCTCAGCAGCATATACTCTACAAATAGCATTTAGGTCACACATTTAAATGGTCATTAATGTAGTCCAGTCCAATGTTTCCCTATATCTACAACAATGCAGGGTTAGCATCTATCATATTGCTCATGTTTGCTTACTAAATATACAAACTCCCTAAATATCTCATAGATCCCTTATACAAAAATTTAACTAGATCCCTTTAAATAGACATACTGTCCTAATCTAACCGGTTCCGGCCATTCATCAATTTACTGGCAAAGCTTTGACACTTTCTGTGAAACTAATAAAATTGCAAATTAGTACCAATTTCTGTCACTACTCCAGCTTAAAAACTGTATACCTTGGCTATAGCCTTCAGACATGCCCAGGGTGAAAATGTTAAACACAAAGAAATGGAGCATACAATTCAATTTCTATTCTCTATTACCCATAGTTTTATACATCAGGGGAAAAAGCCGGCAGTATCACACGTCTATGCCTACTGCGAATTTTAAGAGCTCTACAAATGTACAAACTAGTATTATTATTACCTAGCCCAACCCAATAATCTTGCGGTTACAATCTGATGCCATCAATAATTGTTTAATAAAAGCTGTCAGCATAAAACATGTTTCTCTTACTTTGTTGTCATGACTTAATTAAACAAAGAGCTGCAGGGAAAAGGCTGTTAATTCACTTTCAATATGTCAGCTTGTGTTAATGTTAATGTTACTATGGCACACATCACAACACAGCCACTACAAGAGTCTAGCCACAGGAGCCCTCATGTCATGTGAGGTAATTCTGAGCTATTGTGCCCTAAGAGTAAATGTATTTATAATAAACCCATCCACTTTTAATAATTACATCGCTAATGCAAAGTACAGCTGCCTGAACTTCTACTTATTGTGATTAAACTACCGTAATTGCAGGTTTTTGACAGTGAAAGAGCAACGGTAGTAGCTCTGATAATGGAGCTATTTGGCCACAGAAAAGGGGCCCGGCAATCCCACTTTAAAATGCAGTGTTGTTGTTTTTTTTAGGCTGAAAATGTTGAAATAACTTCCAGATTTGTGGGTGGCATTGTCAGGTTACATGTGTGTAATCAGCTAAAGGGGGAAGATTCACTCCCTAGTCTCTTGCTAGCTTGTTCCTCCGCAGGAGCCCATTGATGTTTTTGTCTTGCTTCATTTACACTGATAATCACATGAGGTGAACCATGGTCAGCCCGCTAAATCCCCGCAGATGATGAACTGATCCCCCTCTGTCTTTAGCCTGGCCTTTGTGGTGATACGGGACTGTGGACATCAGAGAGGAGTCGTCCCACTAAATCTAAAGGTCCAACAGCCACAAATCAAGCTCTGCTCTGCTGATAAAGGACGCACTGGGATAGATCGGTATGTGGAGGGAGATAGCAGTGGCATGTCAAAGGCCACAGGGCTCAAAAAAAAAAAATCTAGACTGGCTAAAGAGCTAATCTGTGTATGCATACTTCCCCCCTCAGGGAAACAGGAGTCACAACCCTGGAACGAGTTAACAAACGTGGACAGCGGAGGACAAAACAGTCTGGGAGAAGTCTGCAGTGAAGGGAAAATGTGCTCCATGTGGACAAGGGATATAGTATAATGTATAGACTGCAGGGGCAGTGGTCGACTAAAGAAATAGTTAGCCAACTAAAGTCATGCCCAGCTGAAAGATTTATCAACTAAGGCAGTAGGGCTGTAACGATTCACTTTTGTCACGATTCAATTCACAATTCTTGGGTGGCGATTCGATTCGTATTGCGATTCAATTCGTATTGCGGTTCGATTCTATAGATCATTTAAATATTTTCTTCTCCTTAACTTTAAAAGAATGTTCATTTATGCCCCAAGATCTAATCAATTCTAAATCAAGAGCTATTACTTTTAAGTATTACCAGGCAAATATTAATTATTATTTGCAACAATCATTATTTCCACAGATCATGTCTAAGTCACTCTTTGGCTCTGGAATCTGTAATAACCTTTACTTACAAAGGTCAATAAATATAATTCTACAATTATATTCTAATTCAGACACAGTTTTCTTCAGTCCACAGCAAAATACCCATCTGGTCTAATAGAGGCACACTCAAACACAATATAAATGTATAAAGAAGATCTCTCTTCTGGCCAAGCAGTCACTGTTTAATCA